>CM042239.1:37152067-37269567 GCA_023566225.1 Romanogobio albipinnatus
TAACAGGTGCCGTGATGAAGAGATAATCAGTGTTATTCACTTAACCTGTCAATGGTCATAATATTATGCCTGATAGGTGTGTGTGTGTGTGTGTGTATATATATATATATATATATATATATATATATATATACATATATATATATATATATATATATATATACATATATATATATATATATATATATATATATATATATATATATATATATATATATATATATATATATATATATATATATATATATATATATATATATATATATATATATATATATATATATATATATACATATATACACATATACACATACACACACATGTAAGGGATAATGTACTTTTAGCCAAGCAAAATAATCCCTCTTCAAGATTATATTTCCCTAAAAGGTTTTATTTTGTTATAATGACCTTCTGAATGCACATTATGCCACTTATTACACAACTGCTTGCCAGATAAATAAATTGACTTTGAGTTATTATTACCGAGCACTGCTAGGAACTGACTGCAGTATGTCATTATGAAAAAAAAATTCAGGAAAGAAAATTTCAGGCAGCCATACAGTGTATGTATATACACTCACCTAAAGGATTATTAGGAACACCATACTAATACTGTATTTGACCCCCTTTTCTACGTGGCATTGATTCAACAAGGTGCTGAAAGCATTCTTTAGAAATGTTGGCCCATATTGATAGGATAGCATCTTGCAGTTGATGGAGATTTGTGGGATGCACATCCAGGGCACGAAGCTCCCGTTCCACCACATCCCAAAGATGCTCTATTGGGTTGAGATCTGGTGACTGTGGGGGCCGTGAAAATCCCAGTAACTGAGCAGATTGTGAAATACTCAGACCGGCCCGTCTGGCACCAACAACCATACCATGCTCAAAATTGCTTAAATCACCTTTCTTTCCCATTCAGACATTCAGTTTGGAGTTCAGGAGATTGTCTTGACCAGGACCACACCCCTAAATGCATTGAAGCAACTGCCATGTGATTGGTTGATTAGATAATTGCATTAATGAGAAATTGAACAGGTGTTCCTAAAGTAAATGTTTTCAGAAGTGCAGAGCTGGGCTTTTTTTCTCAAAAGCATGGTAGTCTATTTTCACATGCATAGACTGATGACGTCTCTCATCTCTAAATCATATGCAGCCACAGCTGTAGCATTTCAAATGCTGGGAGATTTTCAGGCTTTCATTTTGCTTTAGAGGATATATATATATATATATATATATATTATATATATTTTCACCTGATCAGTAGTTTTTTGATGGGATTGCAGCTGTTAAAAATAATTCAGATATGCCCTTGAGAAACATGACTACAGTGTGTGAAATGTTTGTGTTCGGTCAGAGGCACGCTGATGCAGACTGGACACTATATATGAACTATATGTGAACTATAAATAGTTTGTATAAGAAACCATCAGACTAGTGCTAGTAGAGACTCAATCTATTGGGATAATACCAACCAGGTAAAATCAACAGTGTGAACCGAGACTGAAAAGGATGAATAGTAAAGAAGGTTTGTCTCAGAATTGCTGACGGTGAAGACATGACTCCACTATTAGGATAGTGAAATAAAAACTGCAATGGTAAACAAAATAAATACACTGTCTTTCTTTTCTTTTTTAGGTAACTGCAGGAAATCGCACCAAGTATTATGTCTCATACCGGAGGAATGAATTTGTTCAAATGAGATTCCCTAAATACACCCTTCCAAAGGTACAGTCCTCAAAAATGTGCCTGCTAAATGACCAATATTTACTCTGAAATGCCTTGTGCAGTTTTGGGTTGTATTCTTTACAAAAATATGTGTTGTATGTTTAAGACATGAATTATAGTGTATCAAACACTTTTTGTGCTGATCATACTGCTCAGATGTAATGCAACGTGATTAGGCATTAATTATATAATACTATGTCTCCATATTGTTCATGTAAAATGTATTCTCAGTTCAGCTAATGCATGATATTTTCTCTGAATTAAGACCAACAGAAAACATTGCTTTTATACAACAGTTCAATAAAACAAAGTTAATATTGAGTATCTTTCGAGTAATATTTTAGACACAGCTGCATCTCCAAGTAACACAGCAGTAGTGTTTCATTACTGATTGAATCAGTGTTTTCGAACAAATTGGTTGAGTAAATGATGGCTCTTTTAAAAAAAAAAGTAATTTGATCTATTGTTTAATCAAACAGAGCTTAAATAATTCAGTTGAATGACTTGTCGCCATCTACCGGTGTACAGATTTAACCTGTAAAAACACTAAAAAATCTCTAACTGACAGCATGTCCAGAACTTGCAATTGCAGACAAGTGGAGTGAAACAAACAGTGAAACTGTTGTATAAATGTTAATACACTTGCTAACATTCCCACTAACATATAGTGTTGCAGTATCATGTGCGTGTATAGTTGTGTGCTTGAAGTTACTGATGTTTTTGTCATGAACGATGCACTAACTACGAATTACTGTTTGAAGGTGGTTATTGTTCTTTTATCAACTGCAGCTGTTGAGGATTTCACTTTAAAGCCAGAGTCTGACTATGACGTATTGCGCCAATATATATGAACTGAAGAGCACAGTTGGTGTCTAGCACTGAAACACTACACCATTACAACCCAGATGTGGGTTTAACCTACTGAGGAGCCGTGATCTATGGCAGTAATATGCTGGCAAAAAAAGACAGCTGGCTAAGGGTTACAGCTGATGACTGACCAGGCTGTCTGTGGCTCTAACCCAAGGGAGTGCTTCAGTAAAATTCTGGCTGACTGTAATTGAATAACATTGATTAGAGTGGAGGCCAGGGGGGCCTGCTTCATGTATATTTCACCTCAGAGAGAGAAAGGCAGGGAAAGGAGAGAGGCTGTAGGGCAGCTGCTGTCAATGGCATCTGTAACTATGCCAACCACTGATTCACTGTGACAGAGTGAGAGAGTGAGAGAGTGAGAGAGAGAGAGAGAGAGAGAGAGAGAGAGAGAGAGAGAGAGAGAGAGAGAGAGAGAGAGAGAGAGAGAGAGAGAGAGAGAGAGAGAGAGAGAGAGAGTGTAAGAGAAAGAGTATTAGTAAGAAAGATGCTCCAGATTACCAGGCATTCGCCTTAATGGCAACGGATAAAAGCTTTGATTTAATTACTGTAGATGTTGAACACGCTATAGATTTATTCGCTCAGTGCCTTCAAGTGCATATGCAAAGGCTTTTGTGAAAATTTTGAACAGATATATTTATAATTTCCCTTACGTGGTGTCATTTTGGGGGTTAAAGCAATATTGATGTCTTTCCCCCTCTCTAGACCCTCTCTTCTCTGCTCTTTTAGTTGCATGTCGCTTGAATGAGCAGATAGGTCAAATTTTAGACACCCAGTTCAAGAAGCCAGAGGAGAGCAGGAGTGTGTGAGAGAGAAATGGGGTTGGCTGATGTTGTGCCCATATTTTCCACAGTGAATAATTGAAAACCTTTTGAAAAATGCAAAACCCAATTCCAGTATGCAGTCTCAGATCTCTTCTGAAGTCCCTTTCTTTAAGTTATGGATTAAGGATGGTCCTTGGCTCCAGCGGGACGATTTGTTTGTTGTTACACACCTAGGGCACTTAATGGCTAAGTAAGCGCCACTAAACTTTCTACTTCTTCCTCTGTTTTCCTTCTCCCGTCCTTTGTGTTTCTACTTTAAAATCTCATCTCAATTATGTTTTTTTGTGTGTATTTTTTTGACATTTGCGAGAAAGTAAAGCCTGCTAAATCTGAAGATTGAGGGAATGGAGAGCCATTCGGCTGCTTTTTATAATAGCTTGTGGAAAAAGTTTGAAGGAACAATTCAACCAAAAATCTGTCATCCTTTACTCACCCTCATGTTGTTCTAAACCTTTAGGCTATGATTTTATGTTTTTCAGGGGAAAAAGCTATTTCAAGAATGTTGGTGTTACCACTGATACCACTGATTTCCTTAAAAAAAGAAAAAAAGAAAGTCATACAGGTTTGGAACAAAATGAGGATGAGTAAATTATGACACAATTCTTTATTTTTGTCCATGTTAATATAAAATGAACACATTTCAGGAGGCTCATTTCAATCTTCTTGATCCCCAGTCATTAATTAAACTTGAAAAACTACACCATTCCGGAGAATTTAACTTTATGGTGCATCTGTAATGTTGCATGCCTGCTTTAAACATTTTAGCCTAGGTAAATGTTGGTATTGCAGTCAAATTGCAATCCCCCCCAACCACATAAAATCACTTTAAAAGGGCCCAGTGTTCTTTTACTTGAAGCAGACTGTGAATAGAAACAATACTATTGATTTTGGCCAATTAAGACATGTTTCTCTGCTTAAGAATGTGGCAGCATGACCAGAATTCAAATGCACCACTATTGGAGCACAATGGCACACCAGGCACAGCAAAAGCAAACATTCTGCTGTGTTAATATACCATTTCTTTCTCTTTTTTTAATACAAAGAGACCTTTAAGGATTGCATGTCTTTCCATCCATCTGCCTATTGTACTGTAACCCATACCATCCTTTTTTATACATAGACACTCAGTCAGTCTGCCAATAAGGCACTCAGGGATTGTGGCTATGTCCTGCAGCTGTGTCATGGCTGATAGGGTCCTGTGCCCGCTGTCAGAGACAGATGGATAGGGCTGTCTTAAGTTCTGATAGTGCTGTCCTGTCACACAGCATGATAGACAAAAACAGGACAGATCCATCCATGCAGTGTTTTAAAATGTAAGAGTTAAAACGTAAAGTGCTTTATAGCATTTTCCATTTTAATCCTATTACTCTGTTGTTTTTGTTGGTATTTGTGTGCTGATTTAGATGATCTAATAATACACATTTAAAGCTTCCACTCTCTCCAGGGGAACTTTCAGCAGTATGTGTTTCACAGCGATGACTTCACTGTCTTGTGTAAGCCTTGGTTAAAAGGTGACCTCATCGTTAAAATTTTAATTCACAACTAACTAAAAGATGTTGCGCTGTTCATATCTGACCTAAAAACAACAGACAGGAATTACATTACCATTCTAGAAAAGTGGCGTGTTCAGTACCATCTCCAAATCTGATCGAAAAATTCCGTCACTTGGCTATTACAATTTGTGATTGCTTGTTTCCAGATGTCATCATGAACCTCATGGTAACTAGGATCAATTCAATTTAAAATAATGTCTCTAAACCCATGTACACATTTACACTTCCCTCTATATAAGAGCTGCTCTGAAATTAGATATTTGCTTTCATTTCATCAGAATAGTTCAAGCCTTGTGGGAAATTGGTACTCTTCAGAAGTGTTTGTGTGTGGATATAGGAAGATATTTTAGGAAGGAGGAGAAGATAGGGATGAATCAGGGTTAGAAGACTCTATAATGATGAGTTGGAAGAGTTTTTTTAAGTTCTCAAAATGTGTATTTTTATTATTATTTAAGCCAAGACTTTCTGAGTTGGGTTATTGATTATAATACGTTGTAATTGTGGTACCATTTTGTTTGTGTGCATTGTGTGTAGTGTTTATATAAATAGCGATAAAGCTTGCCAGAAAACGTCTCGGTTACGTATGGTAACCCTCGTTCCCTGAAGGAGGGAACGGAGACGTACGTCGGTAATAACCGACGAATTGGGATCACTTCAGAGAGCCCCTATCAGCTTCGAGAACTTAAGAACAGGCCAATGAACAATTGGCGTGCGAGATTTGCATCTCGCGCCCCGCCCCGCGCCGCGGGTATAAACAGGAAGCGAGAGCACCGCACTGACGTTTTTCACTGAGGAGCCGAACCAGAGACCGGCCAAGCAGTGATGGAAGGAACTGTGGCGACGGGACGTACGTCTCCGTTCCCTCCTTCAGGGAACGAGGGTTACCATACGTAACCGAGACGTTCCCTTTCAGTCGGTCACTACGACGTACGTCGGTAATAACCGACGAATTGGGATCCCTATGGAAAACGCCACAGTTACTACCACTTCCAGCGCCCAGCGAGAGCCCCTCAGACCCCGTACTGAAGCGGGCGGGAAGATTCACGCTAGAAGAGTCATACTGCTGTTCCGCAAGACCCATTCAGCAGACTTGATTGGATAACGCTGTGAAAGCGTGCCCGAAGGACGCTGCGGGAGCCACATCATGCCCGGAGGGAGTTACCATGTGGAGAACACGTATGGGCACTTTTGGACATTGGTTCGGCAATCGCACACCGAAAACCGGACTTTAAATTCTTCAGTGATGAACCGCCGTTTACAAACACAGCAGCGGAGCTCTTTGTCTGGACGGCCCGACCGCGCAAACGCGGCCGGAGAAGAGGGAAGAGAGCTGGCGTACTCATTAGAGTAAGACGCTGCGCAAACTGACCCCCGCTTCCCAGTATTTTACTGGCAAATGTTCAGTCTCTGGACAATAAACTCTGCGAGCTGAGAGCGCGGATCTCTTTCCAGCGAGACACGAGGGACTGCTGCATTATCTGCCTCACAGAAACTTGGATGTCCGCTGAGATTCCAGATTCGGCCATCGAAACCGCGGGGTTCTCCGTGCATCGAATGGACAGAGAAAAAGATCTCTCCGGGAAAAGCAAAGGCGGGGGTGTATGTTTTATGATTAACCGATCCTGGTGTGATCAGAGGAACGTACATTCTATCAAGTCTTTCTGTTCTCCTGATCTGGAATTTCTCATGCTTCTGTGCCGACCATTCTGGCTACCGAGGGAATTCACAGCGGTCATCATCACAGCTGTGTATATTCCCCCACAAGCCGACACAGACCGGGCACTAAAGGAACTGTATAGGACAGTGAGTGAGCAGGAAACCGCGCATCCTGACGCTGCGTTTATTGTGACCGGAGACTTTAACAAAGCCAACTTCAAGCGCATCGCACCCAAATACCACCAACATGTTAGCTTCAACACGCGAGGGAACCGCGTCTTAGATCACTGCTACTCTCCCTTCAAGGATTGTTACAAGTCCCTCCCGCGCCCACCATTTGGCAAATCGGATCACGCTTCCATCCTCCTTTTGCCCGCATATAGGCAAAGACTCAAACAGGAAGCACCCGCCCTCAGAACCATCCAGTGCTGGTCGGATCAATCAGATTCTATGCTACAGGACTGTTTTGATCACGCGGACTGGGAGATGTTCCGGTCGGCCTCTGATGACGACATCGAGGTTTACGCTGATAGCGTAACGTGTTTCATCAGGAAGTGCGTAGATGACGTTGTTCCGACCAAAACAATTCGGCTGTACCCTAACCAGAAGCCGTGGCTAAATGGGGATGTTCGCGCGGCACTCAATGCGCGGACCTTCACTTTTAACTCCGGTAACGCGGAGGAGCATAAACAAGCAAGTTATGCCCTCCGGAAAACCATCAGAGCAGCAAAACGCCAGTACAGGGACAAGATTGAAGGACAGTTCAACACCACCGACTCCAGAAGCATGTGGAGGGGAATTAACACCATCACGGACTATAAAGGGAACACAAACTCCACCGTGAACACCGCTGCCTCTCTCCCGGACGAGCTCAACACCTTCTATGCTCGCTTTGAGGGAACTAACACCGCCCTCGCGGAGAGAGAGCTCGTGGCTGAAGATACAGAGGTTAGTGCACTCTCCGTATCTGTCGCGGATGTAACCCGATCCTTCCGGCGGGTGAACGTCCGTAAAGCTGCGGGTCCAGACGGCATTCCCGGCCGTGTGATCAGAGCGTGCGCGCACCAACTGGCTGGAGTCTTCACGGACATTTTTAACCTGTCCCTCTCCCTGTCTGTGGTCCCCACATGCTTTAAAACGTCCACTATTGTTCCTGTACCTAAGCAATCAAAAACCACCTGCTTAAACGACTGGCGTCCTGTTGCTCTGACCCCCATCATCAGCAAATGCTTTGAAAGAATAATCAGAAACCACATCTGCTCTGTTCTCCCCCCCTCACTGGACCCACTGCAGTTTGCATACCGCACAAACCGTTCCACTGATGATGCCATTTCATCCACTATACACACTGCTCTCTCCCACCTGGAAAAGAGGAACACATATGTGAGAATGCTGTTTGTGGACTACAGCTCAGCATTCAACACCATTGTGCCCTCCTACTTGACGGGAAACTCCGGGCTCTAGGCTTAAACAGCCTGTTATGCAGCTGGATCCTGGACTTCCTGTCAAACAGACGCCAGGTGGTCAGAATGGGCAGTAACATCTCCTCACCACTGACTCTCAACACTGGAGCCCCTCAGGGCTGCGTTCTCAGCCCACTCCTGTACTCCCTGTACACACATGACTGTGTGGCAACCCACAGCTCCAACACCATCATCAAGTTTGCTGACGATACGACGGTGGTAGGTCTTATCACCGACAATGATGAAACGGCCTACAGAGAGGAGGTGCACACTCTGACACGGTGGTGTCAGGAGCACAACCTCTCCCTCAACGTCAGCAAGACCAAGGAGCTGGTGGTCGACTTCAGGAGGAATGAGAGAGAACACCGCCCCATCACCATCGATGGAGCACCGGTGGAGAGAGTCAGCAGCTTCAAGTTCCTCGGTGTCCACATCACAGAGGAACTCTCATGGTCCGTCCACTCCGAGGCCATTGTGAAGAAGGCTCATCAGCGCCTTTTCTTCCTGCGACGGCTGAGGAGGTTTGGAATGAACCGCCACATCCTCACACGCTTCTACACCTGCACCATAGAGAGTCTGCTGACTGGCTGCATCACCACCTGGTACGGCAACAGTACCGCCCGCAGCCGCAAGGCCCTGCAAAGGGTAGTGCGCACGGCCAGCTGCATCATCGGAGGTGAGCTTCCCTCCCTCCAGGACATTTACGCCAGGCGGTGTGTGAAGAGAGCTCAGAGGATCATCAGAGACTCTAGCCACCCGAACCATGGGCTGCTCTCACTGCTGCCATCAGGCAGACGGTACCACAGCATCAGAACACGCACCAGCCGACTCCAGAACAGCTTCTTCCCACAAGCAATCAGACTACTTAACTCCTGATCCATCAGGATCATAACACACACTGGACAGAATATCACTCAGCACAACCCACTGTAGATACACACACATTATATACACATTTATTTATCATACAGCATCTATTGCACTTTGGATTTCAATTTTTCAATCTGTGAATAATATTTTATACTATACATTGTATATTATTATTACTATTATAGCGTAATGTATATTGTTTAGTGAATGTTTTAGTGTATATTGTTTAAAGTATATGTATATTGTAAGTATGTGTATATTGGTTAAAGCTGTGAGAACTACACTCACATTGTGTAAATTATTTATTGTTTATTGTAGTGTATACTGTGCTGTGAGTAATTGTGTGCGCATCAGATGTGTAATCTGATGCTGCTTTAAATGTTGTACATGTCATGTCATGACTACTATGTTGCTCGGAACTGCACCTAAGAATTTCACCTACTGTTGCACTTGTGCATATGTAGAGTGACAAATAAAGTGATTTGATTTGATTTGATTTGATTTGATACAGAACCCAGCCTGACACAAGTTCCACCAATGCATACGAGTGCCAGACCTGGCGTCGGACGCTCCGCAACATCCGACTGCCGAGGGGTGCGGAGGACTCAACAGGGTTCGCCAATCCTGGGGAACTCGACTGGAGAAATAAGCGCACATATCCGTTCCAGGGGAAGGGAATGGCGCAGCAAGCCGACACTAGAACGGGTACTTCAGTGAAGCTGACTATGGGAAGCGAGCACACGAGAAGCCACCGGCTCTACACGCAGGCTATAAAATCTAGCGAACGTGTTGGGTGTCGCCCAGCCCGCAGCTCTACAAATGTCTGTCAGCGAGGCGCCACGAGCCAGCGCCCAGGAAGAAGCTACACCCCTGGTGGAGTGCGCTCTAACCCCGAGCGGGCAGGGCACGTCTTGGGATTCATACGCCAAGACGATGGCATCCACTATCCAGTGGGCCATCCTCTGCTTGGAGACAGCCTTTCCCTTCTGCTGTCCTCCGTAACAGACAAAGAGCTGCTCTGAGGTCCTGAAGCTTTGTGTTCTGTCCACATAAGTCCGGAGAGCACGGACGGGACAGAGCAAAGCTAGGGCTGGGTCTGCCTCCTCCGAAGGCAGCGCTTGCAGGCTCACCACTTGGTCCCGGAAGGGAGTAGTGGGAACCTTGGGCACATATCCAGGCCGGGGTCTCAGGATCACCTGAGAACCACCTGGCCCGAATTCCAGGCACGATTCGTCGACCGAAAATGCCTGCAGGTCCCCTACCCTCTTAACTGAGGCCAAAGCAATCAGGAGTATTGTCTTTAGAGACAAGATCTTAAGCTCTACTGACTGTAAAGGCTCGAAGGGCGCCCTCTGAAGTGCGGTCAGCACCAGAGTCAAGTCCCAAGAGGGTATAGAAGAAGGGCAAGGAGGATTTAGTCTCCTCGCTCCCCTTAGGAACCTGACGATCAGATCATGCTTGCCTAAGGACTCACCATTAATGAGGTCATGGCTTGCGGCGATGGTGGCCACATGTACCTTGAGGGTGGAGGGAGACAGCCTTCTCTCCAACCCGTCTTGAAGGAAAGATAGCACAGATCCGATCGAACATTTCCGGGGGTCTTCTCGGCGAGAAGAGCACCAGTCGACGAACAGGTTCCACTTCAACGCATATAGCCGTCTCGTAGAGGGGGCTCTGGCGGAAGCGATGGTGTCGACTACCGCTTGCGGTAGGTCACCTAGAACCTCCGCGTCCCGTCCAGGGACCAGACATGGAGTTTCCAGAGGTCTGGACGCGGGTGCCATAGGGTGCCCCGTCTCTGAGACAGAAGGTCCTGCCTCAGAGGAATGGGCCAAGGAGGTGCTGTCGCGAGGAGCACTAGTTCCGGGAACCACGTCCTGTTGGGCCAGTACGGAGCTACCAAGAGGAGTTGCTCCTCGTCCTCCCTGACCTTGCACAGTGTCTGTGCAAGAAGGCTCACTGGGGGAAACGCATATTTGCGCAGAGCCCGGGGCCAGCTGTGCGCCACTGCATCCGTGCCGAGGGTCCCCTCGGACAGGGAATAAAACAACTGGCAGTGGGTCGTGTCGCGGGCGGCAAACAGATCGATCTGTGCGGCCCCAAAGCGACTCCAAATCAGCTGGACCACCTGGGGGTGGAGTCGCCACTCTCCGGGAAGCACTGGCAACCGCGACAGCTCGTCGGCCGCACGGTTGAGCAGGCCCGGAATGTGAATAGCACGAAGGGACCTCAGATGCTTCTGACTCCACAGGAGGAGATGCCGGGCGAGATGGGACAAACGGCGGGAGCGTAGACCACCTTGTTTGTTGATGTACGCAACGGCCGTCGTGCTGTCCGTCCGGACCAGAACGTGCTTGTCTTTGAGCGACCCCTTGAGGCGGCTGAGAGCAAGACGAACTGCCAGCAACTCTAGGCAATTGATATGCCATTGCAGTTGGGGCCCCGTCCACAGACCCGACACTGCAAGCCCGTTGTACGTGGCACCCCAACCCGTGGGTGAGGCATCCGTGGAGACAACATGATGCCTGGACACTTGTTCTAGAGGCACTCCTGCCCGTAGAAAAGAAGGGTCCGACCACGGGGTGAGGGTTTGGCGGCATCTCGGCGTCACTTGGACACGGAGGGACCCGCTGTGCCACGCCCATCTCGGGACCCGGTCGTGTAGCCAGTGCTGAAGCGGTCTCATATGGAGCAGCCCTAGCGGCGTTACTGCGGCTGCTGCTGCCATATGCCCCAGGAGCCTCTGAAAATGTTTCAGTGGAACCGCTGTACTGCGTTTGAGCGTACTCAAGCAGCTCAGCACCGACTGGCCGCGCTCCTCTGTGAGGCGCGCAGTCATGGCGACCGAGTCGATCTCCATCCCGAGAAAAGAGATCCTCTGTACGGGACAGAGTTTGCTCTTCTCCCAGTTGACCCGAAGACCCAACTGGCTGAGGTGCCGGAGCACCATGTCCCTGTGTTCGCACAACTGCTCCCGCGACTGGGCAAGAATCAGCCAGTCGTCGAGATAGTTGAGGATGCGAACACCACGCTCTCTCATGGGAGCAATGGTGAAGACACGGGGCGACAGGGACAACCCGAAGGGTAGGACTTTGTACTGGTATGCCCGCCCGTCGAAAGCAAAGCGTAGAAACGGTCTGTGTCGAGGGAGAATCGAGACATGAAAGTACGCGTCCTTCAGGTCGATCGCTGCAAACCAATCCTGGGGACGGATGCACCTGAAGATGCGTTTCTGGGTTAACATTCGGAACGGCATCCTGTGAAGGGAGCGGTTCAAGTAACGCAGATCCAGGATCGGTCGTAACCCGCCACCTTTCTTGGGTACAATGAAGTACGGGCTGTAAAACCCGGACTTCATATCGGCTGGAGGGACCGCTCTATCGCGTCCTTTGCCAACAGGACCGCGATCTCCGCCTGAAGCACGGGGGCGCCCTCCTTCGGTATAGAAGTGAAGTGGACACCCCTGAACTTCGGGGGACGCCGGGCGAACTGAATCGCATAGCCGAGTCTGATGGTGCGGATGATCCAGCGAGACGGGCTGGGGAGCGCTAGCCAGGCCCCCAGAGACCGAGCAAGCGGGATCATCCGCACCACGGACGTACCCGGAGCGGGGCAGCGCAGCGGAACGCAGGGGCCCCAGGACGACATAGGAGTGGTCCGTGCAGGGGTCTGGGTCTGACACACGACCTGCATCCGCTGAGGGGACGGGCGAGCGTGGGGAGGCACTTTGTGTGCGTCCGCACAACCGACGCCCCCTGTTGGCGAGGAGAGAGGTGTCTGAGGGGTACGAGGCATGGTAGCGTCGCATACCGCCAGACGCGCTCTCTTGGCACCCAGAGATGTTGGAAACTGCTCTTTTATTGAAAATTTGGGTGCCACTGGCACTGGGGCCAGTGGCGGAACAGAAAGAAAAATGGGGTTCCCCCGGCCCTCCACCGGGGGAAGGAGTGGTGCTGCAGCCATCTCCTGAAGAGCAGTTCCCTCCATCTCTGGGCGGCCCGTCTCAGGGTCTCTTCCGACGGCGCTTGCCACCTGGCTTGGCAGCGGCCTGAGCGGGCTGGACGTTCTTCCCGCGACCGGCTCCACGCCCACGGCCGGTGGAAGGCTGCTGCTGGGCTGGGGCGGGAGCGGAGGCGGCCGCAGGAGGACGTCCTCGGCGACGGGCAGACGGAGGTGCTGCAGCCGGCGGCTGGGTGGAGGCAGCAGCGGGCCGCCGGTGCAGGATGTGTTTGATGGCCTCCGTCTGCTTCTGGGCGGCCGAGAATTGCTGGGCGAAATTCTCGACCGCGTCGCCGAACAACCCGGCCGACGAAATGGGGGAGTCCAGGAACCGGTTCTTGTCAGTCTCCCTCATGTCGGCCAGGTTGAGCCAGAGATGCCGTTCCTGGACCACTAAGGTGGACATCGCCTGACCTACGGAACGGGTGGTAACTTTCGTCGCCCGGAGGGCGAGGTCCGTCGCCGCCCGGAGCTCCCGGAGGAGCTCTGGGTCAGACCTACCCTCGTGCATGTCCAGGAGTGCTTGGGCTTGGTGCACCTGAAGCAACGCCATGGCATGCAAGGCAGACGCGGCCTGTCCGCAGGACCTGTAGGCCTTCGCAGTTAGACTGGACGAAAACCTACAGGCTTTGGACGGGAGACGAGGATCACCACGCTACTCGGAGGCGGTCGCCGGACGCAGCTGCATCGCGACGGCGCGTTCGACTGGCGGGATCCTCTCGTAACCCTTGGCCTGTCCACCGTCAAGGGTAGTGAGGAGGGAGGAGCCTCCAGGTCTGTTTCTGGCACTGAAGGGTGTCGTCCACGACCTGGAAAGCTCCTCATGCACCTCCGGGAAGAATGGCACTGGGGCGGGATGCTGAGAACCAGCGCGACCCCCCCCCAGGAACCAATCATCCAACCTAGAAGGTTCGGGACGTGGTGGAGGGTTCCACACAAGCCCGACCTTTTCGGCGGCCCGGTAAAGCATAGCCGTCAACTCAGGGTCCGACTCAGCCGCAGCCACTTTCCCTCAGAGGGAGGCAGTGCAGCTGAATCCTCATCCTCTGAGGACTGGAACTCCCCCTCCGATGCTGCGATCGACATCTGCTCGTCCGCGGGCGCTCCGAAAGAGATGACTGGGCGCCCGTGGGCGGGACCAGCGATCTCTTCCGGTGGCGCCACCGGCAGCGGTGCTTGAGAGGGTTCAGGGACCTGCGTAGGAGCACTAGGCGGGTTTGTCCTGAACGTTATCCTCAGATCACCCCGGCCATCCGTCGAAGTAGGTCTATCCTGGTTAGGGATAGCTCTAGATCGAGGTATGGGGAGGGGGACTCCGCCTTCCCGAAGGTAGGTGAGTCTCGACCTAAGCACCGCAATAGTCATGTTCCCGCAGTGGGAACACGAGCTATTCACAAACGCTGCCTCAGCGTGCTGTAAGCCCAGGCACGTGATGCAGTGAGTGTGGCCGTCAGCGGGCGAGAGGGAACGACCGCATCCAGAAACGCACGGGTGGAATGACATCTTGAAAAAGACGCAGTGTCACACCGTGTTGCTCTTTTTGTGAGGAAACGCTCTTTTAAGAGAGTGCTGAAGCACCCAGGGAAACCGCGGCAACACACAGGGATAGTGCAGCCTGTGTTTGCACTCAAGAAAGGAACGCCCACCGATACCAACAGCTTGCTGTGATAACAGCAGTTTGTTCCTCCTGGCAGCTGAGTTCACGGTCCCGCTGGAAAGTGCCGTCACACCAGCACACGATCCTCTTCTCTGTTCTGATGAATACTCTTTCGCTGAAAGACAGGAAAGCAGTCTCTGCAACTTCAACGCCGGTTCGGCTCCGAAGTGAATGACGTCAGTGCGGTGCTCTCGCTTCCTGTTTATACCCGCGGCGCGGGGCGCGATGCAAATCTCGCACGCCAATTGTTCATTGGCCTGTTCTTAAGTTCTCGAAGCTGATAGGGGCTCTCTGAAGTGATCCCAATTCGTCGGTTATTACCGACGTACGTCGTAGTGACCGACTGAAAGGGAACCACATTTCTCACCATGCTCTGTGGCACCAAAATAATTATGCTTTTCTATTATTAGCACTAGAAAAGCTTCCTGTCTTTTTTGGAAGTGAAAAAGACAGAAATATGATATTGGTCCAAATGGACATTCACAAATGCAAGTAGTTACCGTTGCTCTTCAAGTATGTTACTTCATCCTTATCGTTCTTATTCTTATTCCTATACTTAGAATTCTCCCAGCAAACAGGTGTTGTGTAACTGACCTCTCACAGAGGGTGCCTCTAAACTGCTGTTAGTGGGACATAAGTGAGAAATAGCTTTAGAATTTGAAATTTTTAGAAGCACATTAAAGCCACTCAACGCTTCAGGGACTTTGCTAGCTCTTCACTTAAGTTCTTATGAATGAATTCAGCTGGGGGCATGAGCTTGTACCCTTCATCTTTGTGCCTAAATTAACGTGACCCACTTTCACTTTATCGGCAAGAACAACATGGTGGCAAACTTCCCCGTCCTGACCCAGTCATTGCCACAGCACCCGGATGTATGCAGCTAAGCTACCGAAACTCAGGAGCTTAGTGTTGATTCTGTATTTTAAAGCAAATCAGATAATTTAATTTTAGGACGGATGTATTAATTGTTCATGCTTTCAATTCGTCTAAATCTGTCCGTGCACAGTTTATGTTCCAACTTCTTCACAGCAGCTCAAAATAAACTTTTCATTTCAAAGCAAGTATAATCACCATGGAATTATATGCAGAACTGTTTTGTTGTTGTTTTATGTAAGCTCCACTGAAAGCATCAAGCTTTTCTGTCTCTCTCCACACAAAGACACACACTCAAAAGAATCGCGGTGTTAATTATTTGTACCTGCTGAGAAAACTGAAACTGCAATTTGCATGGAATTTATTGCATTTTTACCCTTACATGTTCTAATCTCCTTGTGCCGTATCTTTCTGCTTTTCTCTCTTTTTGTGCAGGATGTGCAAATCGTGAGCACAGACGAGAATCAGGTATTCCTGGCTCTTCAGGAGTGGTATCAGACAGATACGTACAACCTCTACCAGTCAGATCTGCAGGGAGTCTATTACTCCATTGTGTTGGAGAACGTCCGCAGCACCAAGCAGCCTGAAGAGAATGTCCTCATCGACATCCTGGAGGTCAACATTTCACCCCACACAGTTCCTGTGTAATACAAGGCAGTGTGGGCTTCACATCCCACTCAATGCGTAATGAACTGAAAATAGCTCGGCTGTAGTAAAGTTTACATAACTGTATGCATTCACTTTGATAGAGACCTTTATCTATAACACTGTGCAACATACACACATAAAAGTGGAGGTGTGACACACATAAAAGTGCTTGTGATGTCTAGTAAGTCTTCAGGCGTATTCACTGTCTCATTATTCATAGCCAGTAGAGTGTTTTAATAAATAAGTGATTCTTGAAAGCTGATGTCCCTGTGCTACTAAAACAAGCTTGATCTAACACATATTACAGTATCTTACACAGTTGTGACTTTGCCCAGATTTTACTTAATAATAACTTTTTACAGCTTCTTTACAAGATCTGAGAGATATTGAGGAATACCACATCGTGTGTGTGTGTGTGTGTGTGTGTGTGTGTGTGTGTGTGTGTGTGTGTGTGTGTGTGTGTGTGTGTGTGTGTGTGTGTGTGTGTGTGTGTGTGTGTGTGTGTGTGTGTGTGTGTGTGTGTGTGTGTGTGTGTGTGTGTGTGTGTGTGTGTGTGTGTGTGTGTGTTTTTAGGTTCGTGGCATCAAGGGCGTTTTCTTAGCCAATCAAAAAGTAGATGGAAAAGTGATGACTCTCATCACCTACAACAAAGGCAGAGACTGGGAGCCACTGGCTCCTCCTACAACTGATATGAACGGCAAACCTGTCAGTTGCAAACAGGTAACTATATCTGGTCATTCCTCATTCCAGCTTCCATTCCAACATTTCAAATAGTCTTTTGCATTTCTGTTTATCTATCAGTGCTACATTAACTTTGATCTAGCCTTTCTACCCATTTTATTTGTGTAGGACTGAGTTTCTCAATACAATGAAAGTTAAGAAGAATAATCAGTGTTTATAATGGATATATGGAATAATGGATTTCCCAAAAATAATATTTACATATGATATAATAAATACACTACAATTCAAAAGTTTGGGGACGGCAGTCTTTGGAAATTAAGAAATAAAATAAAATAAAATAAATGCTGTTCTTTTAAGCTTTTTATTTATCAAAGAATCCAAAGTTTCCACCACAATATTAAGCAGCACAACTGTTTTCAACATTGATAATAATAAGAAATGTTTCTCAAGTACCAAATCAGCATATTAGAATGATTTCTGAAGGATCATGTGACAAGACTGCCGTAATGATGCTGAAAATTCAGATTTAACATCAAAGGAATAAATCACATTTTAAAATATATTTAAATATTTATTTTAACAGTTATTATAATAGTTTTGTAATAGGCTACTATTTCACCGTATTACTCTTTAATCAAATAAATGCAACCTTGGTGAGCATAAGATACTTTTTTTTCGAGAGGAAAAAAAAATTCTTACCACTTCCAAACTTTCCCACACAAAATAACATGTCTACAAACTAAAAACTAAAATGCAAACACCATATTTGATTTCAATATAGTTGAGCATATTTAATTTTACCATTATTTCATTGCATAGTCATACCAACGAAATCATGACATTATTTCAAAATGCAGCTATGGATATATATCCAGCCCACACTGCTTTTTTTCCTCCTAAAGATGATTGTACCACAACTGTCTCAGACACAGACGTGAAGTCATTGACTCATCTGACTCATCTCCCGCTGTTTGCGGTTGTGGGTTGGTGGGCAGAGCAGGCACTAGTTCTGCTGCTGTCTCATGAGACAAAAAAGAAAAAAAATGGTCTGAGTCATCAATCTGCACACACACATACACATACATATCCACAGGGCTTACTCTTTACACACACACACACACACACAGCCAGAGATTATATGTAATATATAATATGAAATGTCCATTTTAAACACTGTGACTGGTAGCTGGCCATTAATTAAGACACAGATATGGTTTCTGGCAAACGTTAGACAAGACGAGACAAGATACAAATCAGAAGCAGAGTTGAAAGGACATTTATCGACTTCTCTCTCCTTTCCTTGTCTGTCTAGCCACCCTTCTCACGTCTGTCCCATCTCTCAGCCTTCCGTTTGACATGTCTTTTTTTCTATTGTTCTCCTGTCCTGCACACTCTCTCTACCACCCTCTCTCATTTATATTGCTCATCTCCCATTTTTAGCTATTTCTTCTTTTTTCATTGCCACCCCTTTTGAGGTTTTTGGTTCTTTAAATATGCTTTATATTCATACTTTGATCCATCTTTTATCCTGGACGTTATGTAGTGTGACTTGTGAAGTGGTTTTAAATTATGGGCTCCTTACTGTAGAACTTAGCCTGTTATTTGTGTGTGTTAAAGCAAGGTGGTTTTGTGTGTTTGTTAGCGAGTCCAGATTCTCTGCTAAGTGCAGACATTATGTAAAATACTGAATGGTAGTGGTTGGGTACGGGATTGCCAAAGTGGGAAAAAGTCAGAGCCTATACATATACCGGTAGATACCAAAAGAGAGTAATGTTTTTCTTTGTCTCTGCTCCTCTTCCTAGCCTGACTGTCACCTCCATCTCCACTTGCGCTGGGCTGACAACCCGTACGTATCTGGAACCGTCCACACTAAAGATTCTGCCCCAGGCCTCATAATGGGTGCAGGTCAGTCTCCATGACAACTATAATCCTTCGTATTGTCACCATAGCGGTGAGAAGCCCAAAAACTCAAATCAAATGAAGCTCTGTACTCCTCAACTTTTCAATTACAAGAAATAATTATAGTCCAGATCCAAATCTACACTGCAGCATGCTTAGAGAAATGATGATAGTGTGTACAAAGCAGAATATTTTTTTCACAAAAAAAAAAGGAAAGGAATGTCGAGAAGTTTTTTAAGGGTTGGGTTGAATATGATGTACCATAAAAAGGAAAAAAGAGGAAAAAGGAAACCTCGGTTTTGAGTCTTTCTTTCTCCATTTCTGAGTGTTGTGCAAAGCTACTGAGTCCACACTGAGGCACAAAAGGAGGCAGCCACAGATATATGAAATATCTCCTCTTTATTGCCACAGGGTTCATGGGGAATTGAAGAAGACAATACATTAATGTTCTTGAATCCAAGGCTAGTTGCCAGTTCACAAGGTTATAAAGTCTGTCCATTCCCCCAGGGTTACAGACATGTACACACACACAAAAACACAGAGAGTGTCAAACTGACTTATTCACTCTTGACTTATTTCACTTATTAACAAACATGAGTAGTTAGAGCCCTTCAGCTAGTTTTCACCATGCAAATGTATGTGTACATACACAGCAGAGATTGAGCACTGAGTCTCCATCGAAATCCAGCTTTCTCTTGCTATTATTGTGCACCCTCTCAGTAAAATGTTCAGCTTTTAACTAGTTCTCAGCCTTTGATCCCAATAGCCTCCAGTTTTCTCACAGTTTCACTCTTTTTATATGTAGCTCGCTCACGTTTACTCCTCCCTCTTTCTTAAAATCAAACAAAGTCAGGAAATTGCTGCTTTTCCTCAGGTTAAAAAGAAGAAAATTAAAGATGCTCTCTTTCTCTCCCTCTCCATATTCATGTGAAGCTATTCTGTGTGTATCTTCTCTTCAGGTAACCTTGGGTCTCAGCTGGTTGAATATAAAGAAGAGATGTACATCACCTCAGACTGTGGCAAGACCTGGAGACAGGTGAGAATGAACACAGAGAAGAGACTAATGATCTGCAAAGTTGTTTTACAATGACTGTTTTGTGTCAGAAAAATGATTAATCATAGATTCTTCTGTGACTTGTCACGAATCTTTAGCTCTGCTCTTTGTATTCAACACCCACCCTTCCCAACAGACTCTGTTTGGTTTGTTCTTTAAATTCAGATCTCTGTTCCTCTTGTTCCCATTCTGCCCAATTTCATTTGACACCCTCTCATTTGCTGCCGTTTCACTGCTCAGTGTGTGGCAGACTCATCTTTCTGCCTTAACGTTCTTTCATTGATTTTTGGGATTGTTGCTGCCTCTCATTTTCTCAACTGTAGTTTTTCTCTAAGGACATTGAATCTTGATTATGATATTTATGATGATGAACTTAAAATGCCTTCAAGTGTTTTTATTTTATTTTAGTTATTTTATTTGCTCACTCTAGGTTTTCGAAGAAGAGCATCACATTCTCTATATGGATCATGGTGGTGTCATTGTGGCTATTAAGGACACTTCGATCCCTTTAAAAATACTCAAGTAAGATCATTTGTTTCTATAATGTGTTGTCTGGACAAATGGTATTGTAATAATTTGTAAACGTAAGCTAAACACTGACAAAGACTGACAGAAGGACTTGTAAAAATAGAAGAAGAGTATAGCAAACACTGTAAACAGAGTCAGACTTGTATGAAAAACAAGAATTTAAGACTTTCCCTCCCTGGGTTTTGCTGACCTGATTGTGCTTGTAATCCTTTGAGGGAGTGCTTTAAGAAGCTCATTTGGCTTTGGAGGGCTCTTCAGACCACCCTGAGTTCCCAGGCAGCCTAAATCTCTTTCTCTGCAAAGGGTTGGTAAAAGCCAACCCTTAACCCATATTATATTAAGTGATTTGTATACTAGATATCGAGTTCACCTTACTTCACAAATGTGAGTAAAAAGGAAACCAATGAAGATCAAAGAGAAAATCATTACCATCTCTCACATAAGCCTTGAAGCCTTTCATCAGCATTGAGTCTTGGCAGTACAAACAATGCTTCTGTCAGGATAAGACTAAGAGCTTGTAGTGCTTATGCTGGCTTGTAGCCTACAAACTCTCACGTTCACACTGTTAGAATCAACGGCAACCGATATTATATTTTTAGATAACAGGATATTCACAGAATATGAATGACGTTTTGCAAGTAAGATTTTTGGAAATGTGAAAATGTTCAATATTGTAGCGTCTGGATCAATCAGACACACACATATTATTCATTTATATAATGAATAATCCAGCAAACTCACTCTCCCAAATAAGGCCTGTGAAAGGTTCCCCAAATGAAGCTACACACTGGCAGGACCCGGTGTCTTGTTACAGGACACATACTGAGACTGGATTTTACGACGGAAAGGAATGTCCTGAGAACTGTGTGACTCTCATTTAAACTCTTGCAGAGTTAGAGGAATAAAAACCCTGTTAATCCTATATATATTGTCTATATATAACCACTTGATAAATGTGCAAACATGTATCTAAATTTCCCATCTCATGATTTTCCCTTTTATGTGGCCTTTGTATTCTTGTAAACTCAATTGGGTTAATGTTTCAGACTTTGCATATTATGCTTAACCAACATTATATGTGCGGCATGTTTGGTCTCTAAAAAAGCCAATCTTCGTCACCGATTTGTTAATTTACATTACATGTTGCTAACTTTGTGATGCATTAGTATTATAAGAATCTTAAAGATTCTTTCCTTAAACACCCAATGAAAGTACATATTCAAATGCCCTGCTAGAACACAAAGGGTCGTAAAATTTCCCTCCAAAGGGAAATCTTCTCATTGGCTCTTGCACCTCCAGGGGGGGTGCCATCTTCACGCTTTAAAGTCACTGATCAGCTTTTAGCGGGGGCTTTTTTCTTTTTCTGAAATGCTGACGTGAAGATGATGCAAAACTAGAAGCCTCTAAGGACCCACCAAAGCTTGTGCCAGGCTGCGGCCTTGTCTTTCCATTCACCAAAGATACACTGACTACCACTGGTTCTCTCTCATCAAGACCACATCAGCAAGGATCAACTGGAGCCTCAACAAATTGCATCAGGACAGTTTAATTCAAATGGGCGAGACATGCAAGTATCAAACTTAGTCTCATTATTTGATACATTAAGTATCCTTACCCCTTTTAAAGAAGGGCATTTTAGAACTAAACTGATGGTTTGCTCAAGGCTGTTGATCTGCTGAATTTCAGACAATGCTGTAACTTCTTGCTTTCCTGTATTCTGCTTCAGCTCTTTTTCCCTTGGTAAACTGTATGCATGCATGTGTGTGTATGTTAGAGTAGTTTAAGTGTTTAGACTAGTTAATAAAATCTTGTTCATGTTACACATAAAGTTGTCCGTGTCTCAAGCTCATAACTGGAGTCACTAATCATTTAGATCTTGGTTACTGCTCTTAGTAGTATCGTAATTTAAGAAAGACATTTCCCATGCCCCGGAAATGTACATTTCTTAGAGTTAATAAACAATTGATCCTGAGTGTTCATGGGACAAATAGGTTCATTGATTGTGATATTAATTTACGACAGTAAATTAATTATATTAACTAATCCAAATATTCATAATAAATTATAACCAGTTATTATTTATTATTAATATTTCATATAGAGCTAATTTGCTACATAAATGGTGGAGAATGAATGCGGGCATGATTAAACAAAGGTTATGAGCTTAAACCACTGTCAACCTGAAAGTGTGTATTTATTTGATAATTCTAGTCAGAATAGGACACAACATGCGATACCGCATTAAGGTCGCTAGTTGCTGGCTTATTTGAATGCAGATAAATGATGATTTGAATTGACATCTCTACTGTAATTGAAAAAGTCTTAACACATTTAAGCATATTTTCAAATGGTATCAGTGTAAGGTTAATATGATTTTAGCGAAGAAACCCTAATTTCAGTATTAAAGCGTAAGTCTGTTTTGATGAAGGAATCTCAGCTCAGCGGCATATAAACTGTACCAGAATTGATTATTCTGCTTTGGTTAAAGAATTCCAAATGCAGTATTGCTTAACCTGTTTCTGACGAAGGAATCTCAGTACAGTGTTATATAAATGTAAATATGGGCGATGCTCCCCTTTTTACAGTGTAGAAGCCTTACAAATTATAGTTAGATTGATGTCATTCATCTAAACTTTATCCGTGCATTTAAAAAGCATAGCTACCTGGTGATCAAAACTGTGTCTCACTAACTGAAACTCTGAAGTGCATTGGTTCCCATGACAACGACTTGTCACAGGAAGTGCTAACTCTAGATAGCACGTGTTACCTTCCGACGCCATTTTGTAAACAAACAGCCGAAGTGGCTAAGCTAACCCAACCTAGCAGCCCTTCAGCTTAGGCTAAGCTAACTAATAACTTCAACAGTTAGTTGTTAACATAATTTACATGAAGCCTTTAACTACAGCTTGTGTGCATGCAGTGTGAAGTGATCAAAACCATTTTCCTTTAACCCCATTTCTGGTTTCTGAATTCTCACTTTCTCTTATCTTAACCTTAATTCTTCTCATCTAATTTCACCTGCACTTTTCAGGTGCATTCCTTTCTAAACGCTGTTCAGCTAAATGTGCAGTTACTTTGTTAATTAAATCTAAACTTAATTACATGTAAACTGTTTAGCTAGAGAAGAATTTTTATAGTTATTGGGAACTTTCAGTGGCACGTTGACTCAAACTTTATGGAGGGACAAACACATGGTATGGTCTTGAACACGCAGCAGCTGTGACCAACTATAGAATGATGTCCAAAGCAAATCTAATGGTTGATCATAAGTGCAATTGATTATTCCCAATACCAGATCAGTCAGCTGTTTTTAATCACTTTACATCTTTTTATTAAATGTAATCATAATAGAAGTCAGCTATTAATTTTTCATTTAACCCTCTTGTTCTATTGTGGTTTCATTTCCCCATGAAACCGCAAAAGTAACTAGACAACTTTCCTTCTAGATTTGTTTATTTTCAACAGTTGCTTTAATTTTATGAGCCAGCTACACAAGTAATCTAGACGATTGCTATGGCATAATTTTGAGTACCACTAATAAACACAATCCAATCGGAAAGCTCTCCTCTTCATCTTTCTTTCTCTTCTTCATTTGTTCAGAGATCAAGCCTGTTGTATGCTATCAGTAAGTTCTGAGAAATAATTTGACCATAAGAACCATCTTAAGTCATTTATTAAATCTAGGCTTACGCTCTTCTAGCAAAGCCACTCAGATCCACACAAATCTGAGCATCCTGCTATTTGCAGCTAAGATAGTAATAATCAGGTACACGTTTAACTTGCTAACCACACCTGGCAAAACCTAGCTGTACATTATACACCTAGCTGTCTCACTTTGCCTTTAGCTCCAAATTCTGTTTGATCTTGCATTAGTCTCTTGCCCTTACTCTCACCACAAGTGTGCCAGAATGTTGCAGATGCTCAGCCTAACTGCCCAGATGGCAGACCAAAAGGACTGGCTAGGTGCTTTGAAGAACATCCTTTTACCCACGGCCGCTGACGACCTTCAGCACAAGAGCCAAATACAACTGGATAACAAGGGAAGACAACTAATGAAAGATGACTCAAACCAGAGGTATGACCACAAATATCTGACTGAGGTTATCCTCCTGGCCCACAACCTCACAGGTTTGAAACAGGAGGTAAACAACCTCAAACTCCAGATCACAGAGTCCCAAAAGGAGCTGACACATGCTAAAAGCCGCATAGACCAGCTAGAGATGGAGGCTCAGGACAGACACAAGGACCCTGGCAGAAGAGAGACACAGGTGGAAATCAACAGTCTTCAAACAGCACTGACAACTGCTAAACAACAAGAGCAGTTGGAAAAGACAGCCAGAGAGGACCTGGAAAAGGAACTCTTTCACACAAAGTCACAGTTAAACGCAGCAAATTCTGAAATCTTGGAAAAAGATGCCAGAATCATGGCCTGTGAAGGTCAACTGAAGGTGTCCAGAGCTGAAATTGAGGCACTGACCCAGCAGCTGGACGACACCAAAGATGAACTTGACATGGTCCAACGAGAACTGAGACACTCTTACCTTCTGCAAAAAGAACCACAGCAGGAGAGACATCTCATTCCCCCACTTGCAATCAGCAGAGAAACCTCCCCCAGCCAAGTACAGAGTTACCAAGGGGGGAGACAAACCCCTCTGCTTAACATGTCATCAGACAATTTCCTTAAAGCTTCTGCAGCCGCAGAAGGAAAAGGACTGATTCAAACGAATCCTGAAATGACACATGTAGTGACACTCAAAGACCTCAACCGAATGGCCAGACAGATCCCTGCATTTACACCAGAGCTTGCAGGAGACAACGACGTTCACGCTTACCTGCGAGACATTGACTTTCACCTGCAGTCTTTGATGAGTGTGCACCATCAAGATAGATTCTATCTGATCTGGATAACATCCAGCCCAGAGGTGCGACGCTTTCTGGCTCGGCAGCCAGAAAGCATCAAGTCTAACTACCAGCAGCTGAAACAAGCCATTATAAAGGAGTTCTCAGAGTTTGAAAACGGACTGACCGCTGCCCTAGATACCAAACAGGGTCGGCATGAAACTCCCTATGTTTATTATCACAGACTCAGACGAGCTTACTTCGGAGCTCGCAACGAACCTGGGATGGAGGAGGACACCAGCTTCAAGAGCCTTTTCCTCCGAAACCTCCATCCTATTGTAAGTCATAATTTAGGCATCATGGCCTGCGCCAACACAATGCCTATCCAACAACTGCGTGACCTGACACAGAAGGCCTTTAACAAACACAAGGCCTCCTCAAAAAGGGTTCGTAAGATTCCAGCGATTCTGAACGGCAAAATCCAGAATCCAAAGCTGGCACCAGAAGGCACCCAGCATTTCCACAATGCAAGAGCCTTTAACAAAAAGCTAGCCAGCAGAGGGCAAAACCATCACCAGGGCCATAGATCTAGACTCAAGACCAACCGCTGGGAGGAGCCATGGAAAAGAACATTCTCACCCAGCAAACACCACAGGACATCCCACAGCAGTCTTCAACAACGACATCCTCCTCCACACCTTTCACACAGGTGCCAAACAGAGGCTGCACAAAGACAGCTGTACACGCCTGCTTCTGAGTTACAAGAGCTGCTAGCACTAGTAAAAGAGCTCCTTGATCAGAACTCCCCCGAGGAGTACTGGGAAGAACGAACCTCTTACTCTTGCCCAACACAGCTTGGGCAAGCTTAAGTCAGCACCGCAGCCAGAGCAGAGTAACACTGCAGACTTCAGACTCGTGGTCCCTGGGTGCAGAACAAAGGCCTAATGACCACCTGCTGCCCTTTTGCTACCAACACTAGGTCAGTCTGAAACTCTTTTCACACTACACAATACCCATAACCACTCCCTGCAGTCACCAGCAACCACCTGACACACTTTCAAGGCACCTGCTGCCTTGGCACCTGCTGCAGAGACCTGGACTTGGCTACTGTCTACATCACCCGATGGAACGACCACCGCTCCAGGAAACAAAAACAACCAGAGGCCACCATGGCCTTCCAGCCTTGTATGACAGAGGTGTGTCTGATCTTTCTGCACTTCCAATGTCGTTCGTGGTTGTCCTTGAGAGGGACAACAACGATCGAAAGGGGGGAATATGTAGCGTCTGGATCAATCAGACACACACATATTATTCATTTATATAATGAATAATCCAGCAAACTCACTCTCCCAAATAAGGCCTGTGAAAGGTTCCCCAAATGAAGCTACACACTGGCAGGACCCGGTGTCTTGTTACAGGACACATACTGAGACTGGATTTTACGACGGAAAGGAATGTCCTGAGAACTGTGTGACTCTCATTTAAACTCTTGCAGAGTTAGAGGAATAAAAACCCTGTTAATCCTATATATATTGTCTATATATAACCACTTGATAAATGTGCAAACATGTATCTAAATTTCCCATCTCATGATTTTCCCTTTTATGTGGCGTTTGTATTCTTGTAAACTCAATTGGGTTAATGTTTCAGACTTTGCATATTATGCTTAACCAACATTATATGTGCGGCATGTTTGGTCTCTAAAAAAGCCAATCTTCGTCACCGATTTGTTAATTTACATTACATGTTGCTAACTTTGTGATGCATTAGTATTATAAGAATCTTAAAGATTCTTTCCTTAAACACCCAATGAAAGTACATATTCAAATGCCCTGCTAGAACACAAAGGGTCGTAAAATTTCCCTCCAAAGGGAAATCTTCTCATTGGCTCTTGCACCTCCAGGGGGGGTGCCATCTTCACGCTTTAAAGTCACTGATCAGCTTTTAGCGGGGGCTTTTTTCTTTTTCTGAAATGCTGACGTGAAGATGATGCAAAACTAGAAGCCTCTAAGGACCCACCAAAGCTTGTGCCAGGCTGCGGCCTTGTCTTTCCATTCACCAAAGATACACTGACTACCACTGGTTCTCTCTCATCAAGACCACATCAGCAAGGATCAACTGGAGCCTCAACAAATTGCATCAGGACAGTTTAATTCAAATGGGCGAGACATGCAAGTATCAAACTTAGTCTCATTATTTGATACATTAAGTATCCTTACCCCTTTTAAAGAAGGGCATTTTAGAACTAAACTGATGGTTTGCTCAAGGCTGTTGATCTGCTGAATTTCAGACAATGCTGTAACTTCTTGCTTTCCTGTATTCTGCTTCAGCTCTTTTTCCCTTGGTAAACTGTATGCATGCATGTGTGTGTATGTTAGAGTAGTTTAAGTGTTTAGACTAGTTAATAAAATCTTGTTCATGTTACACATAAAGTTGTCCGTGTCTCAAGCTCATAACTGGAGTCACTAATCATTTAGATCTTGGTTACTGCTCTTAGTAGTATCGTAATTTAAGAAAGACATTTCCCATGCCCCGGAAATGTACATTTCTTAGAGTTAATAAACAATTGATCCTGAGTGTTCATGGGACAAATAGGTTCATTGATTGTGATATTAATTTACGACAGTAAATTAATTATATTAACTAATCCAAATATTCATAATAAATTATAACCAGTTATAATATTTTCATATTTGGTTAACAAATGTCTCACCTCAAAGCAGAGACTTATACAATAGGTCATATGATGTATGATATAATATACAACTTTCTTATGTGATGTATACTTCTAATACTGCATCACGTCAAAACATTTTTTGTCTTAGATTCAGCATAGATGAAGGACAAACGTGGAGCGTCCACAACTTCACCAGCACTTCAGTGTTTGTTGATGGACTTCTCAGCGAACCTGGAGATGAGACACTGGTTATGACGTGAGTATGTCCTTTGAAAATTAAACAGCAGAAATTTTGTTCTTTCCACTTCTGAAGTCATAATTACGTGTTGATCGCATTCAAGTTTTGAATGTTCATGTCCAATTTTTAACTAGGAAACTAGTATTTACGATAATTCCGCTATCACATGAAGGCAGCATTAGTCCACCTTAAGGATAGTTCAACCAAAAATGAAAATTATCCCATAATTTACTTGCCCTCAAGCCATCCTACTTTTATTCGTGAATAGGTGTATATGACATTCTTCTTTCAGACGAATACAAACAGAGTTATATTTAAAAAATGTCCTGGCTAATCCCAAGGGGGTAATCCAGCCCCGGAAAGCGTACCTTCCATAGGGGCAGCCATTGCTAACCAAGCCATCACCTGCTGTTAGCATCCCATTGACACCCATTCATTTTGGCCTCACTTTGACAGCGATTTGTCCATTGTTTATTTCTAAACAAACACGACAATGTATAAAAGGCTCCATTACATTGTATCTTACACTATCGCCCCGTAGAAGCTGTTTTTGTAAAAAATAGGCTAACGATTGCGCCATAACCACGCGACTCCGTCGCGCTGTACTGTATAGACCCGAGGAGAAGCTCGCAGGCAATCTTTTACTGTCTATGAGGCAATCGGGGGACGTGGAGGCATAAACGCCGATAGAGATGTCACAAATCCTGCTTCTTTTATCAAAAGTTGCTCCTGCTCATTCTCTCTGTCTCTACAAGATTCGGTGATTCAGATTTTACGTTGCACAACTACTAGAAGACTTGCCACTGTCAGACAGGTTGCTCACGTCACATCTACGTCGTCAAGCTCAGTCTGAGGCTGCACAGTACACTCAGCCATCAGGAAGTGAGTGCTTCTACCTGACTTCAATTTTCCCCGTCGAAGCCTATGGGGTCGCTGTGTCCATTTCTTTTACTGTCTATGGCTAATCCAAGCATTAAAATGGCAGTGAATGGGAACCCAAAATATGAAGCCCAAGAAAGTGCATCCATCCACCATAAAAGTAATTCAAACGGCACTGGAAGGTTAATAAAGGCCTTCTGAAGTGAATCAATGGGTTTGTGTAAGAATAGGCGGTCTGGTGGAAGATAGATATTTACCTTTATAATGTGTTAAATATGGATATTTTTCTTACACAAAGTTTAGTGTTAGTTCACACAAAACTAAAACTTCTTATTCACCCTCATGTTGTTTCAAACCTCTATGACTTCTGTGGAACATAAAAGAAGATATTTTGAGGAATATTTTGGGAATATCCTGTTTGTTTTGGACACCATCAGCTTTAACTGTGTAAATCTTCATTTTTGGGCGAAGTGTTATCCTGTGTTGGTTTAAAATATAGATTTTTCAGTCATTATATTTGTGCTGTCGGATCATGACCCCGACCTCAAGGTCAGGCCTTTAGGTCATTGCATGCTGAATATTCTTTCCAGAACTTAATTTAGCTGAAGGAAGTGTATTTATAAATTTGGACTAAGCAAAATGTAGAATATGAGTGCTATGTCAGATGATCAAAGCATTTTTAATCATTCATGCCACCCGTGGTGCAGTGATTTCTCAAAAACACAGATACAGGGTTCCACCTTGTGGTAGTGAACTGTGCTTTATTTGAGATTAAGTGGAGAGCATCTTCCCATAGACTCCAAACAGCAGGTGGTCTCTGTATTATAAAGAGGCTGTCCTTTTGATAAAGGCAATGTGAGATTCAAAGGCCTTAATTAAAGAGGCCCCTGCTCATTAGTAGCACGCTGCTGATGCGCAAATTCATGTGCCTGTCCACTCGTTTGCTCCATTCCCAAGATGCGTAATTGGGTAGAGAATGTGTTGTGACTTGAAGTCAAGGTTACACTCCGATAGTCTCGCTTTTCAGTGAAAGGGATGAATGGCTTTTGTTTCAACATGTGCGGCTTGAAGAATAATCGGATGTTTATGGATGGAGGGATGATTAATGGATGGGCGAAGGATTATGTTCATACATGTTTACTGTTGTGGACAGGGTATTTGGCCACATAAGTTACCGCTCAGATTGGGAGCTGGTGAAGGTGGATTTCCGGCAGTCGTTTCCCAGACAGTGCACAGAAGCTGATTATGACTCCTGGAAACTCACTGACCTACAGGTAATATCAGGCTTTTTTCTCTAGTTACGGCATGTTCAAAAACAATAGAAGTTTTCTCAAAAGTTCTGTACTCATTTAACTCATTATGGGCCAGATTTACTAAACAGGGCAAATTAGCGTGAGATCGCAATTCCAAAAAATACGCAGATGGGAGTGAAAAATTCTGCACGAGATCTACTGACGACGTGCAAATTAAAGCACACAGACACAGTGGGATCATTTCCGTTATGACTAACGCAATCTACCAGTTAGCGCCTGGTTTTTTGTGCAGTAAATAATGGCACAAATACAAGTAAATTGGTGACCTCGCATGATTCATTTAAATACTCTCCTCCCCCTCTGAAAGGGAAACTCAGCCACAAAAATAACTGTGCCCATGCCTTTTCATTGCAAATTTTTCACTGAGTGTCTTTATTAAATCCTGACAGTAGTTTTTAATGCCAAAAGACGATTTGTGCTGGCGCAAGCTGTTAGTAAATCTGGCCCTTAAACTTATGAGAAGAAATAAGAAGAAAAGATATGAAGACCATTTAAACAAAGACAAATAATATTAATAAAATCCATATCTACAGCAATATTTTCTGTTATGGAAATTTATTTTTATTTGTGAATCAATTTACCACTTTGGTAAGACTTTACAGTAAGGTTCCATTCGTTAACATTAGTTAATGTATTAACTAACATCAACCAACAACAAACTTTTTTTTTTTTTAATCTTTGTTAATGTTAGTTCATTATTATATTCATTGTTAGTTCATGTTAAATAATATTTACAGATATAAATTTTGATTTTAATAATGTATTAGTCCATTTTGAAATTGACATTGATAAAAAATATCAATAATAAATGCTTTAAAAGTGTTTTTCATTGTTAGTCCATGTTAACTAATGTTAACCAATGGAACTTTATAAAGTGTAAAGTACTTTTTAAATGGAAATACATGACACGTTTTCTCCTACAGGGAGAGAAATGCATCATGGGCCAGGAACGAATGTACAGGAGGAGGAAAGAGTTATCATTCTGCATTAAAGGGAAGAGCTATACATCAGCTCTAACAGCTAAACCTTGTCAGTGCTCAGAGAAAGACTTCGCCTGGTAAGAAACAGTGAGATAACCTTTGCACATTTCAAGCCAATTGCAATTATACACGTACGTCTTTGCTGTAATAGACACTCTTTACTTCACTTTCAAACCCCAGTGCAGTGAATTTTTAATTAGATCTGGGGCTAAAAATAGAGCTTTACGTGTCTCTGTATGTTCTCAGTGACTACGGCTTTGAGCGAGCTCCCAGCCTCAGGTTAGAGGGGGATCGCTGCTATCCTGACTTCTGGCATGATCCTGACGCTCCACCTGAAAACTGCCATTTAGGACACAGCTATAAGTCCAGCACAGGGTAATAAACACACACACACACACACACACACACACTGCAGAACATTTGACAATGCAGGGTAAAATCACCACACTTATTAAATATGTAAAAAAACACCACTTCATGCATGCCATAGACACTTTAGATGAACACACTTTTTTGTACACACCGGCTTTATTCAGATTATTATCACATCCACATATGTTTTGAAATCCGACTTTTATTGTGTCAGATCAGATTTCAAGTACTATTTTACATCACATATGTAAATGTCATAGTGGATGATATAACCATGAACTGTGTCCACATTAATTTTTTGCCTTATCTGCTTGTTAAATCGTGACATATCAAATACTGTTTCCGGGTCCAAGCTTCTACTTTGTTTCAAGTGAGAATACTCAACAGTCATTTATGAGCACTATTTATTTATAAAACACCTTTACGCTCACAGTTTACACTAAAGTCTAGTCCCAGACACCAATCTTTTACACATTCTGAAAAGATGAACTGTCTGGCCAACTGCGATTTCGATATGGAGGTACATTTTAGGATCATAATGTTTTGGTAGTATTATAGCACACTGTGAGTGTGTATATAAAACACTGTTTTTTGATCATGTTTAGCTTTTGATAAAGCGGATGGACCTGTCACGTCAGTCTTAACATCCTGATGTGATGATTACTATGTAGTGAATAGTGAATGAGTGAACAATTCAGCGGTTTTGCATGAACGTGTTATTTATGTTGTCTCATGCTTTGTGAACACTAAGATGGACAAAGAAGAGGCAAACCAAAGCAGATATACTGTATACAGCACTGACTAGATTGAACAAACAGATCAGATTTAATTTCTTGCAAAATAATTAGTCAAAAAGTTTAAATTTGTAAACCAAATCAGATTTGTGTGAATCAAAGCCGTAGTGAGCTGTGTTAAGTAGAGCATGCCATTTCAGCAGAAACACATTCAGCAAAACCTCAGCTGACACAAAAGTTGATGATTGTTTTTCTATGTTTCTGAACCAAGACCTTTCTGAACACATTATATGGATAGTTGATATATTTATCCACTTCTTATTATGGTTATTTAGGAATGTAATGCATCTTTTTCACAACTCTTCATTATAAAACAATAGTTTAAATCCAGGCAACAACATTACTGGGATTTTCCAGTTTAAGGAAGTAAGTAAAAGCAAGTCAAGGCTAACATGTTTTGTGTTGTCTGTTGAAGTTACCGGAAGGTCATCGCTAATGTTTGTGAAGGTGGCTTGAATAAAGAACAGAGCGCAAAGCAGCATTCCTGCCCTCTGCTGCCCCCTAGAGGCCTGCAGCTGGGCATCAAAGGACAGATGTTGGCCGTGGCACCTGGTGATGACATCACCTTTATAGTGCATCAGGAACAGGTAAAGTACATGGATTATTTACTACTTAACTCTACTAATTTTAGGCATCTTTAATGTTGATTCGTTTCATTGTATTTTCTTCCTCAGGGTGACACCACCAGCACCAGATATCAGGTAGATTTAATGGATGGGGTTAGGGCTATATATGAAAACCTGACTGTCATCGACGAACCCATTCAGCACCGTTATGAGAAGCCAGGTGTTTACCGTGTTAATGTGAAGGCTGAAAACTCTGCTGGACACGACCAAGCCACCCTTTACATTCAGGTCACAGGTGAGTAAAATCTTCAGATTTGAGTGAGAGTGAACTAGATTCAAAGGCCATTGCATCAAATTTTGTAACATAATGATTAGTATTATCCATAATACTGTGACATTTCTGTGAGTCATAACCAGTAATCAGGCCCATGTAAAAATCTGAACAAAAAGAACTCCAAAGAAAACTCTTATTTCAATATGGATGCTCATTACTTACAAATTTGTACACATACTGTATGCCATATATGCAGTTTTATCTCAATATAACTTTTTATTTTTACTGGAACACTAAATTTGTCTCTCTTTTCTCTGTTTTCCCCTCACTTTCTCTCCAGCTCCCCTACAGGATGTCCATCTGGAGGTGGTCCCAATCGCTGGCAGAAATCAAGAAGTAAATCTCACAGCTATAGTGTTGCCCACTGAGGCAAACCTTACCGTGTTTTACTGGTGGATTGGAGATAACCTTCAGGTAATTTATAATATTATATGAAAAACTATACACATGATAACATGTTTTTATGGGGCTGCTTTAAAGGGATAGTTCACCCAAAATGAAAATTCTGTCATCATTTACTCACCCTCAAGTTGTTCCAATCCTGTATGAGTTGCTTTGTTCTGCTGAACACAAAAGAAGATATTTTGAAGAATGTTTGTGACCAAGCAGATAGAGCAACCATTGACTTCCATAGTATTTTTTCCCCTACTGTGGTAGTCAATGGTTGCTCTCTCTGCTTGGTTACAAACTTTCTTCAAAGTATCTTCTTTTGTGTTCAGTAGAACAAAGAAACTAAAGAAACAACTTGAGGGTGAGTAAATGATGACATCATTTTCATTTTTGGGTGAACTATCCCTTTAAATGCTTCCTATTGCAGAAGTTCATTTTCTGACTCAATGCTCACATTTCCGTTTAATTTGTTTTTCTGTTTTATATTATGTGTTTGTGTGTTTATTTTTTAAGTATTAAAATAATTATGCAGACTTTAAAACAAAAACAAATAGAGCTTATATCTGTGGGACTGTAATGAGAAGGATCAAGATACATGTTTATGAGTCCTTATATGTGTGTTGTCTTATCCATGTATAAATATTGAAGAAATTGACCTGGAATTTATTTGAGATGCGTATGCTTCAAGGTTCAGGTGTGGCAGATGAAGTGATGCATTTATACAAACATACAATATGATGTGTATTTCCCCTCGACAGCCAAAGCTGACCCTGGAGAACAGCCTGATTACAAGGTTCTCTGAGGAGGGCGAAATTCCTGTGACAGTTCAGGCTTCTAATGGTCGCTCCATGGTGCAGGACAGCAAGACCGTAATTGTTTACGGTAAGATAAAACATGTACAGCATCAGGGGCGGACTGGTGGGCTACTGGGCAATATATATATATATGATAGTTTAGTAACCTTCCGGGCAGCCCATGCAAAAGGCCTACACGGCCAAATTTTGTAATTTCAGTATCCCTCAAAATAATTGTATTCTATTCAATCATATCATGTCATGTTAAGTGCATTGGTCTAACAGTGCTTGTCAAAATGTTTGAGATGGCCAATAAAATCAAAGGAGGCAGGGTCGACTTCACAGAATGCGAAGTATAAGCATCTGAACATGATAAGGCCGAATCCAGCATAGTATATGCCAACTGTTTAACGATAAACAAATGTTAAACATCTGACAGTAATATCCAAAATATATTTTACCAATTTGAATTTCATTTGTCATACAATGTACAGTAATTCATAATTGTGAATGTAACGAGCAACAGTTTTCAGCAGATCAGTCATAAGATAAAGAGTAAGTGTGTGCATATTGGGAATGTTGTCTGGCTCTTAGAACTCTCACTCTTAGAACATTTCTTAGAACATTTTTCATAAAACTCAAAGTGGAAGAGTTATTATCCTCAGACTTGAACTAAAACATGGGGAAAAAATGATGACTCACTCAAGTGTGTTTTATGTTGTGCTTAGCAGAGTGTCAAATATTAGAATAAAAGTATCATTTGTAAATAGTTCAAATGCTTTATTTTATAATAAATAAGCAATACTGGTATTTTAGTTTATTATTCATTTTTGGACAAGAAAACCCTTGTGTCAGTTTTGAACGATGTCCTACTCTTATTATCTATATGACCAAAATGACAGAGTAGCCTATTTTATGTTTCTTCTGCTCGTTCGCGCTGGCACCTACGCGTACACAACATATTCCAGCATTCCAGCATTGCAAACTTATATCGCAGCCTGTTCATTATATAACATATAACATATAAAAAGTTACACAGCTCAGTTTAAATAGTCAGTAATAGCCTACAATTCGTGCCATTCAGTGTGAGCACCACTGCTGTGGTGTTTCCAAGCACATTTTTGCACATGTGAAGAGGATGATTATTTCCATTAATATTGGGATGCGAGTGAAGTACAAAGCGTATAATAATGGTTTAGCATCCAAATACATCGCGAATATGGAAACAATTGGATTCGAATGAGAGAGCCTAATGCTGGTTACTTTCAGTTTCTCATTAAATTATTTTGTTTTGGTTTTATAGTTATAACCTTATATTTTTAAAATTCTTGATCTGTTTTAAATCCTATTTATATCTGTTTGTTTTGTAAAGCCCTTTGGTCAGCCTAGTGGTTGTTGTAAATGTGCTAAATAAAGTGAACTTGAACTTGAACTTGTTCTGAATACCGTTAAATTTAAAGGATTTGTTGTGGAGTGAGGGAAACTAAAATAGCCTATAGATATGTTTGTAGTGTTTATAGTAGCTACATTTTGCTTAATTTACCGGTATTATTTCTGAATGCAATGAAATGCGACTTACACGTGATTTGCCTGTTTTTTCTCTCTCAGAAACATAAATAAAAATATACACAGTGAGGAAAATAAGTATTTTGAACACCCTGCTATTTTGCAAGTTCTCCCACTTGGAAATCATGGAGGGGCCTGAAATTGTCATTGTAGGTGCATGTCCACTGTGAGAGACATAATCTAAAAAAAAAATCCAGAAATCACAATTATGATTTTTTAACTATTTAGTTCTGTGCTACATTCAAAGTCTCTTTATGGACTCATCTTATGGTATAGCCAAAAGACAAAAGTCTAGAGCCACTTTTTTAGCCCCAGTCTGCATATGTGAGGTGAATAATCCAAGGCCACAAGTATTTTGTGACAACCACACATTGTATATGATGAAACACACATATATCCTAAGATAACCGTCATTCAGAGGTTATCTATATTAATACTAAAGAGTTTAAAATCTTACTATGCGTATTTCTTTCTTGTAATGACTGTTAAATAGAAATAAAATATTCATGTGATTCCAGAGCTGGATTGAATATTTATGAGTGTGGTGTGATAGGATGAGGTCATGCTTGGAAAGCAAAAATGACAGTCTTCCTCAGAGACAATGTTCAGCTTGAATGCAGAATGAAGTACTGTTGTGCACAACTGTGTCATTTCACTGGTTCATATTATTTGTCCTCAAGCTAAAATGTATTCTGTTGGTTACATAATTTAATTAAGTTTAAATTAACTTAAATTTCTGTTGACAAATGACTGCGAGTTGGTTGGTTTTTTGGTTGAAAATTCACCCAAAAATTTCAATTCTGCCATTATTTATCGTACTTGAACACCTCCATGTCATTCCAAACCCATTTGCTTTGCTATAGTTATTTATTTATTTTTTTTACGTTTTTTCGTTTTAGTACATTTTAGTTGCCATGATTCATTATATTGTATGAAAACATCTCTCACTTTATACAGCCTGACTTTTTTTCACAGCCTTTTTTTCAACTGCAGTATTAACTTTTATATGTTCATCATAATACCTTAAACATCTCTCTTCAGATAATTTCCAGGTCATCTCATTGAGTTTCAGTCGCAATTTGGACCGCTTTAACCCAAACATCCCTGAATGGAGACAAGATGTGGGACAAGTCGTAACCAAGATTCTCGCTAAGGTTCTCGCCTCGATCATGAACACTCTCTCACACACACACACACACACACACACACACACACACACACACACACACACACACACACACACACACACACACACACACACACACACAGCTGTTTTTATTTTATGGAAAACATTTTAAATGTTCTCATCATGTTGAACTCTTTATCTAATAGCTCACAGGGGTTCCTCAGGACTCTTTGGTTACCATGGTGAAGCCTGGTCTTCCCACCACTGCAGACCTGTATGTTCTTCCTCCAGTAAGCACACCAGTGAAGAGGAGTGTGTTTGTGGATAAGGTATGTGTGTCATAAAGCCACTCAAATGAGAAGAGATACATCCTCATACAACAAAACATTAGTCCAGCAACAGAATTGTTGATACGGTGGCCTATAAATGACATTTTGTCAGAGCCTGGAGATACTATTTGCATCAGGAATAAATATGATATAGAGTTAATTCCAGTAGTGTAAAGTATCTGAGTAAATGTAATTGTACTTAGGTAACTTTTTGCCTGCTTTGTAGTTTACTTGCTTATGTACTCGTTACTCCAATACGTTTGTGATGAGTAATGCAATACTTGTTACATTTTGCATGGCACATAACTTTTTCTACAGCAGTTTATTTCTGCTACAAAAGAAGTGATATATCTGTCTATAGGGCATTGAAGGTACTATATCTTGTTTGTTTTGCCCTTACTCCCCCGAATTTGTCAAAATGGCTACTTTACGCAAATACAAGTGCATTAGCAGGTAGTTGCTGAATTGATTTGAGATGAGGATGTGGCTGCTGTCAGTGATGAGGCCGAAACCAGCATGTCCAGTGCAAGTAGTCATTGACTATTTAATTTGATTTAACTGTATTTTATTTATCAATTATATTGAAGACTTTTTTTGAAGGATATTGGTTTACTTATGTCCTTTTTGAGCACTTGAGCTTAGCTGAGACTTGAGTGTGTGTAGACGCTTAAGAGGCTGTTGTGTCAACATTGATTTTGAGACAATTTTAAGGTGTTCAGTTTTCATTTGATTTTAGAAAATAAATGTGATCGCTTTGCTCCTCACAGCTCGTGTTTCATGCTGTTTTTCACTGCCATGTCTCTTAGGTGTTGTGGACTAGTGCCTAAATCAGTATGAGTAAAATACTTACATACTGTTAAAATCAGATTCGTTCAATTAGGATATGCAAGTAGCTTTTATAAACAGAAAAAATATAAACAGAAAACATTACTGCTGTGCATCTTGAGACAAAACAAGGCCACTGGCATCATTTAAAGTGTCCCTATTATGCTATTTTAAAGCCTCCTAATTTTGTCTTGGAGGTCTCCTGGTTTACATGCATCAAAGGTCAAAAAACACTTTCATTTTCTCATAATATACATCGCACGTCACCACATTTTTCAATGATTCTAAAACGACTTGTCAGATGAATCAGTCTCTCTAAATCCCTCTTTTACACAAGCTGCTTTGCTTTGATTGGCCAAATGGTCCAGTCTGTTGTGATTGGTCTACCACGTACAGCGCGTTTTGGAAGCTAAACGCCCATTACCTTAACTTAACTTCAGCTGAGGCTTCCTCAGTCCTCAGCGATTGTACACACTGTAAAGACAGTAACGATGATGTTGATTTTATCATATCAATCCGAGCGCGAGTCCGTTGATGAAACATTGAAAGAACTAGTTATTCAACCCGAACCTCCATCGCAAGGATGACTTGAGCAGGACGTTTCTCATTGATAGGCTACTCAGTTTAAGGTATATTATGAGATGTTGCAACTGTAATTCCTCACCATCAGCATTAACAAGTGTATGTACTGTACATCAACAAACCCATGTGTATGTTTTTTTTTTAATTATTGCGGTGCACATGGGGAACTGTATAAATAACAGCGCATACATTAGCCGAGCACTAACGTGAATGACTGATAAAAAAAGTTTGTAAAACAAATCTTTCTCCATCCTTTATCTTTACTCAAAGTAGAAAAAAACGACAGACAATCTGCATTAATAGACACAGTTTTAGGTAATAGTGTCCCACAGCTGATTAGCAGAAGTATTTCAGTAAGACTGGTAAGAAGCTGGAAACGTACACAATATAAAACACTAAACTTTGTATTTTGAACACCCAGTAAAGTATATACATCAACAATTATTCATACTTACACAGGTTGTGATTCTGAGGAGCAAGCTGGTCCAAATAAACTGGGTACTGACCCATCTTTCAAGAGCAAGTGTTTTGTGAATATTTGAGAAGCAGTCGTCAGTAAAATGTTTGAGGACTGGTCAAGTTGTCCGGGGCGGACAACATACAACATAGGCGGCGTTATGCAAATGTCTTTTCTAGTGATGTAGAACTGTAACGCAGTGGGATACAAATTTGAATACAGAGGACTCGTTTAGGTGGTTCTCAGTCAATTCTTTCTTTTGGGATACAATAACTTAATTTATCATGCACTTTTGACTTTACAACTTTGTGTAATATAGCTGTTTGTGTTTGTAAGCGTTCTGCACTGCATGAAAGGGAATATTCGACAAAAAGAAGGAAAAAAAACATAATAGGGGACTTTAAGATATGTCAGTCCAACTTTACATTTTTAGTTAAAACAGCTCAAACATGCATTTTAGTCTGGGAAATTTTTAGTTATTGTTTGTGAAACTGGGGGTAAGACTTATACTCAAGTCATATTGAAATTGGTGACTTGTAACTTTGCTTTAAGGTATCTGTACTTTACTTTTACTCAAGTATGGTTTTCAGGTACTCTTCACACCTCTGATTAATTCAGGATGAGTGGGAGATTTTCCCAGTCATCTCAATGGCAAAAAGTGTCACATTTATCCTGAATTCACCCTACAGTAAATGCATAAGTCAAATGACTTATGGTAACAATGGTGGTAACAATGAACACATTTTTAATTTGTTAACATTAGCTAATGCATTTACTAACATGAACTAAAATGTTCAAGTTCACATTAGTTCAGAGTGCATTAATGAATGTAAACAAACACATTTTGATCTTAAAACACAAGTAATACATTTTGAGATTAACATTAGCTAACATTAATAAATGCTGTAGAAGTATTGTTCATTCTTATTCATGTTAAGAAAGGAAACCTTTTTATAAAGTGTTACCAGTAATGAGTATTAAACTGTTTTGTTCTTGTTCATTTCTGTAGCGTGTTCCCACCATAAAGCAGGTCCTGAGTGAGAACAATGTGAGCTTCATTGTGAGAGGAGGTTTACGAGTGTTGGTGACTCTGGCAGACTCAGATTCAGGTGAGCAAAACAAAACAGATTCCACAACCTGACACACACAAACATGTACAACTACAAAGTATGTCAGAGAGTCACTTAACAATTATATTTTTACAGCAAGCCCTTCAATCAATAATTACTAAAACATAACCAATGTATTTCTAAGGACCTATAACTAGTGACATGTCAGCCAGCACAACAGAGACTGGTGCGTCACATTTACCTCTCGCTTTTAGAAGTGTCCTCTTTACTCTTTAAGAATATTGTCTTGCTAATGCAGGGTTATAAAATAAACGGAAAAATAATGCAGTAATGTCTTGTTTCTGTTCTGTTTTCTAGTCTAGTCTTCACGTTAAGTTGACTTAATTTACTCTTCATATGTATGCTTCTATTGGCTTGCATTTCTGTTTGAGTTGTGACCTGTCAAAATGCTCCTCCTTAGTTTGAATAACACATGCATGTTTGAGTATTCCTTTTTTTTTTTGGTAAACTTTCCTTTAAAGATCATTTGTTGTGTTTTCGTTTGTTTCTTTCTGTATTTGAATGTTTGTTTGTTTTGTTGTTGTCTGTATCACAGCCACACAAATGGTTTTATCCACACAAGGTGTGTACATTTGTGTGTGATTTGGGTGATTTTGGTTCTGGCTTGAATTTGTTTTGTTTTTAAGTGTTTGGTACGTTTATAAAAAAAAATCTGATGATAAAATTCTCTCATCAAGCGTAAATTTTGCCTTTAATTACTGTGGCATTGCAGGCACTACTGATATAAAGTCAATGGTTTGATAGTTCTATGCTGATGATGACAGAAGCGGCTCTCCTGCAGGTTCTCGTTTGGGTGCTGCAGGTCCAGGTGTTTGGGCTCTTGCTGTCTTTCTCCTCATAAGCCTGATCTCTGCTGCAGCGTTCATACTCTTCAAGTTTAAAAGGTTTGTCAGTTACTTTTTTAATTTTTTTTATAAAATACCATTAATTTACATTATAAGATGCCACAATATTTAGAAGACTTTCCTGTCATTGCTGATGTGGGTTATTAGGACAAACATTTTATTCGCTTACTAAATCCTATTTCCAAATGAATGGAATGAAAACAGCTGACTATCATAACTTCATATCAGAGCTGTCTGTTTTGTAGGTATAACATGCACACTCATTTTGTCTTGCTGCCTATCACTGAATTGCATGGTACACATGTATGCAGGAACCACAATTTTTTGGATAATGCTATTGAGTTTCACAGTCCTGTCATACCCCATAACAGAAGAATGCATGTTCAGTCCCCACATGTATAATTGACAGCCAGCTTATATAACAGAACATGAACTACAAAACTGTGACAGGAAAAACTACAAAAACCATGGTTCCTTGCTGAGGCCAGAGGAGAGCAGCCTAACGCATCCCTGGCTGCGTTTCAGAAAACTGCCAGGGCGAAATGTCTATGCCCAGATGCACAATGAGAAGGAGCAGGAAATGACCAGCCCTGTCAATCACAGCGAGGACACGCAGAATATCATTCAAGGCGAGGAGTTCATTGATGACGACCTTGACTCGCAGACACTAGGTAACACATATTCACAGTTACCCTAGACCGACACCCTGCAGATTTTAGCTCCAACCTGAATCAAACACACCTGATGCAGCTAATCATGGTGTTCAGGGTGCTAGATAATTACAGACAGGTGTGTTGGAGCAGGGTTGGAACTGAAATCTGCAGGACGGTAGCTCTCCAGGAGCAGGGTTGGACAGCCCTGCCCCAGACTAACCAGTCGTTACTAACCAGAAAAGATAAGTTATGATCAGTCACTCCCAAAATACTTGTTACTCTTAACATCAGTTACCACTAATTCAGAAATGGGGCCATTATGTGATTTTTGTTAATATTAGGTAATGCATCAGGTATTATGAACTATACTTCTAAAGCATTGATTAATTTAAGTTAATGTTCATTTATATAAATATTATTGTTCATTGTTAATTTATAATGCACTAATTTTAAATGTTTACATTTTGTATTTAATATGTGAATTGATTTTTTTAATGTATTTGTGCATATGTAGAATTTAATATTAAAGGGATAGTTTACCCAAAAATTAACATTTAATTTACTTGCCCTCAAGTTTTTCTAAACCTGTATCAATTTTTTTCTTTCTGCTGAACACAAAAGAAGATATTTTGAAGAATGTCTGTAACCAAACAGTTGACTTCCATTGTATTTTTTTGTTCCATACTATGGCAGTCAATGGGAACCATTAAATGTTTGGTTCCCCATATTCTTCAAAATATCTTTTGTGTTCAGCAGAAGAAAGAAATTCAGACAGGTTTGGAACAACTTGAGCTTGAGTAAATGATGACCTTGGGAAATGATCATTTTTGGGAAACTATCCCTTTAACCAAGACTCATTATGCATTAACTAATGTAAATGTAACCTTATTGTAAAGGGATATTTTTTTTTTATTGGTTCCAACATAAAAAAAAATATATATATATATATATATATATATATATATATATATATATATATATATATATATATATATATATATATATATATATATATATATATATATATATATATATATATATATATATATATATATATATATATATATATATATATATTTATATTATTATATAAGGTTTTTTTTTTTTTATATATATAAAGATGTTTTTTTTGTTTGTTTGTTTTTTAATGACTGGCATATTATCACTATTTACCTCATGGCTTGATTAAAATCTACACAACCCAATGAATCCAGAATAACCTGTAAGTGTCGAAAAATGTTCAACCTTGAGTGAAAATTTTTTTTCACCTGCTGGCTTAACAAAACCTGTTTCTGATGTTCTTGTTTCCAGGCAACCACTCAGGGGTGGTGTTGAGCATAAATTCAAGGGAGCTGCACAGTTACCTGACCAGCTGATGACCAATGTGAAGGTGCCAGTGATGAGCACAATAGACTATGCCTTCCTCCTCTCTCCAGATCTGACCCTTCAGAAGTGAGCAGAGACACACCTGCACCGAACCTTCTCCTCCTCCTCCTCTCTATCTTCTCTCTGTCTTTTCCAGCCTCCGTTCCCTCATTCCAGATGGTGGATTTTGTAGCCATCTGCTGATGACCATGTACGCTCACATAGGCTACATTTCCTGTCTGACTGTTAATGTGCGCACCCTGCAGTCTGTCTCGTCCCTGTCCACCGTCTCTCTTATTTGGTCTTATCACAGGGGCATGAAATCAGCCCCACTTACTAATGCCCAGGGAGAAACTCATTGACAAATGCTTTATTTTCCATCCTTTTCATTGGCTTGTTTTGTGTCCTCTCCTGTGTTTTTTTCTTTCGGTCTGAATAGTTTTTTTGACTCTCTCAGGCCACGGAGTTGTCGTGGTCTCTGTAAAACTCAGACTAGACTGAAAGGTGAGTGAAGGCCGTGCAGATGTGCTACAATGCACAGAGCAGGATATGATACACATTTAATTCAGGGGAAGCAGCATTTGTTAGATATAGCCAAAGGGACACTTAAGATATTCTGTCACCCTCTTTTAAACATTATTTAAATAAATTTTAGTTAAACCCTTCACTTTTCGTATGCAATAACACATCTTTTGCTTTAGTCAATAACAAAATCTATTATTTTGCCCTATTTCGTGGATATGCTATGCAGTAAAGTAATTTTTGTCTGTTTTATCTGATTCTGCAACATGTTAGTCATACATCATAGCTATGGTGAAATTAGTAATTGCGACTGTTGATCGTTAACATTGATTACATTTGCCCAAGAAAAGCAGATAAACATGGTTTGCCTTTTTTTAGCAAGCGAATAATGTCTAGAATTATGTCTAAAAGGAGATACCTTTCCAGTTGCTGCCAAATCAGCACAGCTAGAATCTTCTTGGTGTTCCTGGGAAAACCTGAACCAATTATCAGGGTCACGGCTTACATTTACAAGGCCCAGGGCTACATCCGAAATCGCATACTTCCCTACTATATAGTAGGTGAAAAACAGTATGTGACAAAAGACGTATGTCTTAATTCACAGTACTACTACTATAAAAGAGGAGGTGAAAAGTACCCAGATTACCTAACTTCTTCCGACGAGATTTTACTGTCCCATGAGGCAACGGGAGAGGATTTGTGAATTACAGTGAAGTGAGACTACTGACACTGGTAGGTCACATGATAAGGGCAACATGGGGAATGTAGTACGTCGGGATTACATTCATACTTCTCACACCCATACTATATAGAAGATACTTTTTTAGCGGTCGTGAAGTAACTACTTATTCAAAATAAGTACCTAGTTGCAGCAGCCCAGGACATCGATTTTGAAATTGGCTCTGGAAATAGTTTGCCCCAGAGACCTATTCCTGTCTGTTTTCTGCAAGAACTGCAGTGCCAAATATTCATCTTTTAGATTATAGACCATCTTCACTGCATAATGAAATATTATCCCCTAAAAAAATCAAATCCCTTTGTTCATCGTTGAAATCCTTAGTGAAAGCTAGCTAAATTCATATGCTTGTTTATTTATTGGACTTTAGATTTCCTCACAAGCATCAGCCATCGGATGTTGACCGAGACTCAACACAGGACGATTCACAGCGTAGCATGTGCTACCTGTCAGGTGTAGTGTGTGTGTATAAGCCTATATTAGGCATAGAAGGACATAGTTACGTTCCCTATCGTTTGGCTTGTGTAAATATAACAAAGTGTACATAGATCCTTCTGTATATAGCCCTCCTAAATATGACACTTTCAATAGACCAAAATGTGCACTGTTTTTTCTCCCAAATGCCTCGCACTGGGTTTTCTTGAATTCAGGAGTTCTACATGGACGTGAAATGATCACTTCTACATCTTTGTCTTTATTCAGCATTGTTTACTGAAGGGTATTCTTAATATTTCACATCTATATCTACAACACTCACACGCCTAAAGAACTGTGTGAGAAGTGGTGCACTGTGTCTGTGTGCATACTGAATTTGTTTTGTCATTTCAAGGGTTCAGCTATTTAAATCAAGGTGTCTGTCTGAATGGACAGTTTTTCTCCTTATGAACTCTCGCTGTTGGAATCACTAGTGTTTTATGGATGAGGGTCTCTCACTTGCACTAATCACAGTTCATGGCTTGTACAGTGTTGTTCAGGTGGGTTCAGGGAACACGTCATTTTCAACTGAGAAAGACACTGTATCTTATGTCACACTACATCAGAGAGAATCACTTCGGGAAGTCTTGACCAAATATATGATTTGCAGGTTCACTGTCTCTTTAATACATTCAGTTGTGGAGCTTGAGCAGTCTATATTTTTCCAAGTTTGATTCAAACATTGACAACGTATGATGGTCTTGGGTCAACAGATTCTCTCAGCATAAACCAAAAAGACTACATCTCTACACTAACCAGTTTATGATTATGTATATCAACAATACAAACCTGTTCATTTCTATACATTGCAAACAGTGTGGACTTATTGCACCAGACACTGAACTGTCTTTTTTTAGCCTGTGTATGAAAAGTTATTTAGCGGCATCTGGTGTGGCATCTATATTTCCATCCACGAAATGAAAATGAGCAAAAGCTTTACTGTTATTGGAGAGATAATCTCATATTCAGAGATGTTTCTGCATCAGTTAAGCTTAAGCAACGGCACACTCCAGCAACAAGGACACTTCTTAAATAAACACCAGGATCCTTCCTGAAATTAAGACTCAAACGTGGTGGAGAAACAGTTGAACTGATTCTGTATTTTGTTCAATTGTAAATGTTTTTAACTCCACTGCAACAAGTGAAAAGCACTTAATCAGCGTGTCTGAATACAAACACACTAACTGTAAAGATTTGTTTTGTTAGTTTGAGCTGTTTAATAAAGTTTTAACATTATTCATTAGCTGATACCTGTGTTATTTTCAGTCTTATTGAATGAAACGTATACAACCTCTGATGTTGACCTCAATTTATTTTCTTATTATTTGTTTATTAATTCATTTAATTCCAGCAGTGAAGAACATACTACAAAACAGTTGAATGGTTGGTAATGTTTTTTTTATTTCTTAAGAACCAAATATGAAGCATGTTAAATTAATATGTAATGAGAATTTCTTAACAGTTTAAATATTGTAACTACAGGTGCTCAGTACTATAATCTGTAAGGCACTCTTTAAGACTTGCAACCCTGAGGTCAGATTATTCTACTGAATTAAAGTGTAAGATTTCTGCAGATGCAGGGACCTTTTCATTTACAGTCATTCACTTTACTTCTGTGGTACATGCAGTACTCGAACTTCATAGTGCACATATTTGAACATTAGTGAGGTTTCTAATCATTATCACGAGAAAGGATGCACCGGCCCCTCACTGAAGAGCGTTTTGAAATTATACAAACACACTGCATAATTTCATTCTCAGTTACAATGTCCATATAAATGCTTTGGGGAAAAAAAAGTGTTGGTGTTTCAGATAATGATTTTGAAATGTTCATTTAGATGCATAAGTAAATGTTTTGGATGCTGACATTTTTTCAGTGCATAGATTCAAAGCTTTGGAAGTGACATCAGTCCTTTGGCTTATATCAGACTTGTGAACTTCCCACTCAAGCCTCAGGTCCCTGCTCTTGACCATTACTCAAAGAAGCATAGCATTGCAACGTAACATTAAAACAATACTGGCTACATATTAACTACATCCAACTTACAAAAAAACTATCACATCTTTAAGAAGTACACTGAATTGTGTTAAACTTAACAAATGTGCAACATATGCACAAAATACAATGTCTTTTGGTTTGTAGGAAATGTGGAGGGAGAACACTGCACACATAAATTATCCTGGATCACAAATCTACAACAACAACAACAGCATACATTATTTAAAATAATAATAATAATAATGTAACACTGCAAAACGACTGCTAATGTTAGTGGTTACATGACTTGAAGACAAAAACAGGCAAGAATAGGCACTTTCAGTAAAACGTCTTAACAGTGTAGTATAGATTTAAGATTAAGACAAGACAAATACAAAAGTATTTGTGTAAGTGCATTGTAACGATTCCCTTGTTTTCATTTTCACCGGCAGCTTCAGATGGCTTTATTTTTGCCCTCCTGGGATCATTTGATCAGATTTGGTAAAGAAATTAACAAGATTAAAAATTGTTTAAAAACATCCCCATGTGGCATTGTTTGTATTTTTTTTTAATTATATATATATATATATATATATATATATATATATATATATATATATATATATATATATATATATATTGTTAATCACAATGTTTATGATTTAAGTTATGTAGAACGTTGAATTCTGTGTTGCTGTGTCTGCCACCCGCTTCACAGTTTTACACGAGTGATTTACCAGTAATCTGTGAACCTATTGACTGAATCATTAAAAAGAACTGGTTCAAAAGAATAATTCATTTCCAAACCACTAATTCAAGCACCCTTAAAGTAACGATTCTGTCTTAAATAACTCTGAATAATTGTAGCGTGGTAACACTCGAACAGTTTAGCCGCCGATTCGAAATAAAATGCTTTCATAGTAGAGGTGATATTTGTTATGTAACATACAGTTAAGTGAATTTAAAGCTTTTCTGTGGATTTTTTAAATAATTACAAAATATTAAAATGCTGACTGGACTGATACAGTAGCTGTCCAATAGGTGGAGTCAATCCATCGTTTTCAGGTGGATTCTCCTTGGTGCCTACATTTGATTCATGATTTAATCACATAAAATGCACCATTGAAACGTTTGTTGTACAACAGACCTACACATTTCTATATTTCAGCATCAGAAAACGGAACTGAAAGCTTAAACAGTTGGATAGTACATGTCAGTTCACACTCGAAAGTGTACGTCTATCATGATGTAATACACTTCGCTCTCTCTCTTACTCGCACCTCCTTCTCTGTCTGCTGCTCTTCCTTTCAGTGACAGTTTTGACATTTTGGGTGGCATCTCTGTTTGTTGACATTGCAGCGGCAGCCTCCACTTGTGTCTCCAGGACCCTGAAGTGAGAAAGACATCAATCTCTGTTTCCAACTATTAAATATTTACAATTAACATTGATTTATTGAAATCTATAGGTTGCTGTATTTATCGCTTTGTCATAATGATAACCACCCATCATGGCATGGTGTAACTTTCGAAGTATAGTTTTTAGAAATTAAACCTGCATTATACAAAATGGCCTTTTCTTTCTCTTGTTTTCTGAGGGAGGTACTCAATGGAGGCAGAGAGTAAAGCTTATATCCCAGTCTTATGAAATCAGCACTTACTTTAGGCCCCCAGCGGGGTCCTCTGGTGACCCAGCAGATCTCGGTGTGGCAGACAGTACAGCGGAGCCAATCGCAGCCCTCCTTCTTCTGCACAATGATGCCGCACTGAGGGCAATGCATCGCCTCTCCAGAATTAACAAGAGTCTGTTCATGTGTGAGTGATGGGACAGAAGACAATAAAAAGACAGATGAACATTTATCACTTTTTAACTTCAATAATACACACAAAAAAATTATGTGGGTTTAAATTATGTAATCTGAAGAATATGATAAAGGGCATTTCTTAAAGTGTCCCTATTATATTTTTTGAATATTCCCTTTCATGCAGTGTGTAAAACAACTGTTTGTAAATGTAAATGTTCTGCTAAAAGTCGAAAGAGCATGATAAATAAAGTTATTGTTTCCTAAAAGAAAAAATTTACTCAGAACCACATAAACGAGTTACGGTTCTACATCACTAGAAAATACATTTGCATAATGCCCGGCTATGTTGTCCATTGTCCGCCTTGACCAGGCCTCAAACACGTCAATTTACTGACAACTGCTTCTCAAATCAAGTTCAACTCGGGATTCGCAAAACACTTGCTCTTGAAAGATAGCCCAGTTTATTTGGACCAATTTCCTCCTCAGAATCACAACCTGTAAGTATGAATAATTATTTATGTATATACTTTCTAGTGTTTTATATTGTGTACGTTTCCAGCTAACTCATGTTATGTCTTACTGAAATACTTCTGCTAGTCAGCTGTGGGACACTATTACCTAAAACTGTGTCTATTAATGCAGATTGTCTGTCGTTTTTACTACTTTAAGTAAAGATAAAGGATGGAGAAAGATTTGTTTTACAAACTTTTTTTTATCAGTCATTCACGTTAGTGCTCGGCTAATGTATGCGCTGTTATTTATACACTGCACTGCAGTAAATTAGAAATATACACATGGGTTTGTTGATGTACAGTACATACACTTGTTAATGCTGATGGTGAGGAATTACAGTTGCAACATCTCATAATATACCTTAAACTGAGTAGCCTATCAATGAGAAACGTCCTGCTCAAGTCATCCTTGCGATGGAGGTTCGGGTTGAATAACTAGTTCTTTCAATGTTTCATCAACGGACTCGCGCTCGGATTGATATGATAAAATCAACATCATCGTTACTGTCTTTACAGTGTGTACAATCGCTGAGGACTGAGGAAGTTGAGTTATGCTAATGGGCGTTTAGCTTCCGAAACGAGCTGTAAGTGGTAGACCAATCACAACAGACTGGACCATCTGGCCAATCAGAGCAGAGTGGGCTCACGGAAAGGAGGGATTTAGAGAGACTGATTCATCTGACAAGTCGTTTGAGAATCATTTTAAAAAACGTGATGTGCAAGGTATATTATGAAAAAGAAATTTGTGTTTTTTGACCTTTGATGCATATAAACCTGTTGTAGAAGACCTCCAAAACAAAATTAGGAGCCTTTAAAATAGCATAATAGGGGCAATTTAACATGAGCTTTGATATAAGAAAAGGATCTGGATTAGTATGTGTTGACCTTCAGCAGGTCTCTTGTTCTCCGAGCTGCAGAGTCATTGATGGCACGAGCTGCTAGATCATCTTGATATTGCTTACAGTTCATGCCTTCATGAATGGCCTAAGTGAAGGAAACACAATGCCAAAGTCATTCACCTTCTATTATAATGAGAACCTAGAGAGAAACAAAATCCTAGATGTGAATTGTATATATATATATATAATTATTTCAGTGTGCCTATAACATGCAGTATTTTACCTTGCAGAGCAGGCAGTTGTGTTTTTTGCACACTGGGCAGTTGAAAGTGTTGACAGTATCTTCATAAACACACCAGCCAGGACAGTCTGCAGTAGCACAGTGATAACTGCCCTCACATCGAGACTCTGCAACAGACAGGCCCCTCTGCAACCAGCGCTCATAATCGTCTACTGACACCAGCTGCGTGGGAGAGATAGAAACGCAAAGCACAAATTGGTTAGTTTACTTGTACTAACCACAGAAGTGGTGTAAAAATATATCACTCAGCAGATTCATAAAAATCTTGTCTGATGTTGCATGATGCCATATAAGCACATTATAACAGCCCAAGTGTAGTACAGCATTATTATAGTTAACTAAAACTGAAACCATAAATAAACATTTTCATTACTTCAAAACTTTAACTGAAATAAAATGAGAAAAAAAAAAAAAACCTGTATGAAACTTATTTCAGCAGATTTCCAAGGAAACATTAATGTACTAAAATAACTATAGTGTAACTATAAACATATAAAAATGACAAAACACACAACATTAATACAACTTTAAATTTTTATCTTGAAAACATACAAATATTAATAAAAAACGTTAAAGTGGCAGCTGTTGAAGATTATATGGGGCTAATGACGCCAACCATTATCATATTTGTCAGGTGCTAGTTACTTATTGGCAGGAGATTAAAAGAAATTTGAAAGCCATTTTTGAGGTGGCAATTCCTTTTAATTACGAATCTTTATATTTGTGTTACTTTTAATTTTTAACAACTAGTAAAAAAGGAGTTTAAAAAAAGCTAGTAAAAAAGCTAATTACAAGGAAATGGTTATTTGGAAATGGATATTTCACCCAGAAATGTAAATTAGCCCATGATTTACTCACCCTCAAGTCATCCTAGGTGTATATGACATTCTTCTTTCAGACGAATAGAATCAGAGTTATATTACACAAGTCCAGGCTGATCCAAGCATTAGAATTGGAGTAATAGTGGCTCTGTTTTTGAAGTCCATAAAAATCGCATCTGTCCGTCAAATAACGTGCTCCACGCGGCTCCGGGGTGTTAATAAAGGCCTTCTGAAGCGAATCGATACGTTTGTGTAAGAAAAATATCCATATTTAAAACTTTATTTGGAACTTTTGCCTGGAATTTTGTAATATAACTCCGATTTTATTCGTCTGAAAGAAGAATGTCATATACACCTAGGATGACTTGAGGGTGAGTAAATTATGGGCTAATTTTCATTTTTGGGTGAACTATCCCTTTAAAGCCAGAGCCACCTACAGATCAAGAATAGATAGATATATTACACAATATACAGACGTGCTCAAATTTGTTGGTACCCCTCCACAAAAAATGAAGAATGCACAATTTTCTCTGAAATAACTTGAAACTGACAAAACTAATTGGCATCCACCATTGTTTATTCCATATTTAATAGAAATCATACTTTGCTTTTGATTTTTTTATTCAACATAATATTGTAAATAATAAAACAAATGAAAATGGCATGGACAAAAATGATGGGACCGCTAACCTAATATTTTGTTGCACACCCTTTAGAGGCAATCACTGCAATCAAACGTTTTCTGTAGCTCTCAATGAGACTTCTGCACCTGTTAACAGGTAGTTTGGCCCACTCTTCCTGAGCAAACTGCTCCAGCTGTCTCAGGTTGGATGGGTGCCTTCTCCAGACTGCAAGTTTCAGTTCTTTCCACAGATGTTCGATAGGATTCAAATCAGGACTCATAGAAGGCCACTTCAGAATAGTCCAATGTTTTGTTCTTATCCATTCTTGGGTGCTTTTAGCTGTGTGTTTTGGGTCATTATCTTGTTGGAGGACCCATGACCTGCGACTGAGACACAGCTTTCTGACACTGGGCAGTACGTTTTGCTCCAGAATGCCTTGATAGTCTTGAGATTTCATTGTGCCCTGCACAGATTCAAGGCACCCTGTGCCAGGCGCAGCAAAGCAGCCCCAAAACATAACCGAGCCTCCTCCATTTTTCACTGTAGGTATGGTGTTCTTTTCTTTGAAAGCTTCATTTTTTCGTCTGTGAACATAGAGCTGATGTGACTTGCCAAAAAGCTCCAGTTTTGACTCATCTGTCCAAAGGACATTCTCCCGGAAGGATTGTGGCTTGTCAATATGCATTTTAGCAAATTCCAGTCTGGCTTTTTTATGTTTTTCTGTCAAAAGTGGAGTCCTCCTGGGTCTTCTTCCATGGAGCCCACTTTCGCTCAAAAAGCGACGGATGGTGCGATCAGAAACTGACGTACCTTCACCTTGGAGTTCAGCTTGTATCTCTTTGGCAGTTATCCTTGGTTCTTTTTCTACCATTCGCACTATCCTTCTGTTCAATCTGGGGTCGATTTTCCTCTTGCGGCCGCGCCCAGGGAGGTTGGCTACAGTTCCATGGACCTTAAACTTCTTAATAATATTTGCAACTGTTGTCACAGGAACATCAAGCTGCTTGGAGATAGTGACTACTTTTCTCCATTTAAATAGGCTGAATGACTGATTACAAGATTGGAGACATGTGTGATACTAATTAAAGAAACTAATTAGTTTAAAATATCACTATAATCCAATTCTTTATTATCTTTTCTAAGGGGTACCAACAAATGTGTCCAGGCCATTTTAGAATATCTTTGTAGAATAAGCAATAATTCATCTGTTTTCACAGCTTCTTTGCTTTATTCTATGACATACCAAAGGCATGCAAGTATACTAGAGCTGCAACTAACGATTATTTTTTCTGTCGACTAATCTAACGATTATTTTTTTCGATTAGTCGACTAATCTAACGATTATTTTCCCAGGTTAATCTTATTATTCTTTTTTACTGATTATTGTATTTCAAAGAGGGTAGTGAATTTGTATATTATTTTAACATGAAATCAATGAATGATGACAATATTAATTGTATTTCAGGAAGGGTAGTGTACATAGTATGCCATTTTATAATGAAATATATGAACACAAGAAGCTTTTTAAACATAATATATAATGATACTATTCATCATAAAATGTATACAGAGTAGGCCTAATTAGGAAAAGTTGTTTACTATAGTAGTTGAGTATGATTTACTTATTGATTTGTGTCAGTAGTAAACGAAAATGCACTAGTATTTATCTGCAAAAGGTTCACATACAGGAGCTTTCAGCATAGTTTTAATGTATAACTAGTCGTCTATTTTGAAGATACATGTGCATAAACAACGACTAAAGCTGCCAGAAGTTTTTGCCCAAACTTCAAAGACACATTTAAATGATTAAAGCTAGACGCATATCTTAACTGTAATGTTACTTTAATCATGTAAACTACCTATATACAGCAAGTTATTATGCATATGTGTTTGGGACAGAGCGGAACCAGGTCGCATATACAGGAGATATATGCAGCTCATAATAAATAAAAGCAGGAGACGTACTGGGGTCGGAGAAGAACCCAGGAAAATGTGACCGTCTGTTGCAATACACGCGTGGCGCGTTCAGCTGCGCGAGAGAACACTGGCACTCGCCGGGTTGCCAGGTTTACACAACAAAACCCACCCATTCGTTACTCAAAACTAGCCCAAAACAAGCCCAATCGCGTTTCGGGGAGGTTCTCTGGTAAACATCGCGTTCGGGGGGTTAAATATGTGTGTTTTTTTGCTTCAACCCGCGGACATGAGACACAGCCCGCGGCAACAGTGTAGAAGTAGCCCAATTCCGCGGAAAAAAGCGGACTTGGCAACACTGACTGCAGTGTGAAAGCTCCCGCTCTCCACGCGCACAGCTCCTGCCACCGCGTGCAGTCTGAAACCGGCGTTACAGAGCGAACAAAGCAGTTTTATTCGGCTTCTGTTTAAAGTACTCCCACACTTTTGAATGTCGCGGTCTGGCTTTATATGATAAATGATCATTTTCACTATGCCCGGGAGCAGAAGCTGCCATTATTCTAGATCTTCTGTTCCATTGTAGAACGTAAATAATGTGCCGCCGACGCGTCGACGTATTTTCGTAGTCGACGTCGTCGCGCGTCGTTGCAGCCCTAAAGTATACATGATAAAATAGCTTTTAATTTCATCACTTTTCAGGAGGAATGAAGCATTATTTCAATGAGCTGTAAGGGTACCAACAAATTTGAGCACGTCTGTATATGTGATGGAAATACTTTATTTTTCTTTAAATCTCTAGATAGTAGTAAATGGACTGATTACATCAAACCCATATGATCACACTTTTATTGATTTGGAAGAATGAAAGAATTTTGAATTGAGGACTGATGCCATATACTGTAACCATTTTAATATTAATGTTGCTGTATTAATGTACAAATAATGCCGGTCTTGATCATTTTATGGATTTCTCCTGTATAACAGGGGAAAAAGCAGTAAATAGTTTCTTGATACTAAAATCACATGGATTATACAGTATATAGATGTGGCTCAGGGAGTTGTGACAGCACTGGCCATTTTAGTCAGTATTGCTCTAGGTCTCCAGCACCATGGACAGTGTCACAACAGTAGAGTGAGAGCTCGACACACACTTCTAATCTGTGTGTGGATCTAGCCAGACATACCAGACAGTAGTGTAGTTTTGTAGACAAAGTGGCAAATTAAAAGCAGATTAAATGAAAGTGTTCTCACAGCTCGGATTTCTCTTTCTTGCAAGATGCAGTCGCAGGCGTAGGACTCGTCTCTGTATGGACATGCCACCTGAGGGTCCTCTGACATCAGAATTACAGAGCGCAAACACTCTCTACATTTAGAGAAAAACATGAGTTTTCTTAACGACTGCATGAAAATACAGAACAGTAAATGTGACTATATGTGCTACAGCGGCACACTCTCACTCTTCCTTACTTGCAGAAGCAGTGGAGACATTCTCGGAGCAGGACTCCCTCGCCAGACTCAAGCTCCACATAACAGATCTTGCACTCCACTCTCTCTGGGTTAGGAACCAGACCCTGTCCGTCCATCTGCACCAGACGTGCAAAATTTTCCCTGCGCTCTGCTTCTCTGGCCTGCAGACACAGAAAGAGCAGCTGTAAGAACTGAAGAAGCACACATGGATGGGCATGTGAGGAAAACACATAGCACATGCTGTCACTCCTGACTGGATCTTGAAAACAGGAACAGGGTCTACTGCCTACAAGCATCCCGATGGCATTTCTAAGAACATATACATATATATATATGTGTATATATATATGTGTATATATATATATGTATATATATATATATATATATATATATATATATATACACATACATATACATACACACACACACACACACATTTGAAACAATAAAAATAACTACATCAATATGGGAACCTGCAAGATTTCATCTCAGGGTATGCCATTTTACAGTACATACATTTTTAAAACATTTTATTTTTATAATGTAATATTACACATTACTATAATTATTTATTATACTATACTAACAAGAGCTATATGTAATTACAAGCAGCTCCATAAAATGACACACAAAGTGCATGTGGCTAACTAGAATAACTATTATTCATGTAGTCACATGAACACTGTAAAATAACATTATAGCCAAATGATATGCACTTGTAATAAATAAAATATAACTTTCATAAAATTTGTGTTTAAATATACAATGAATGCAATCCCTTACCTTACACTTTTATACTGATCAACCACATTACAGAAGTACTGTAACATAACAACGAAAGGCTCTAAACATACCGGAACTGTATAAAGAAAAAACGTAACAACCAGATGTGAATGGTATGTACCTATTAAAAGAGCTTTATTTGAGTTTTTCCACATAGTTTGTTTGCATAGCCATCTGTCTTTCTTAAAGGCTATTTTACATGACTAAACATGAAAGAATCAAGCCCGCAGTCATACAGACAAACAAGTTATGCTACATTACAGCCCTAACTCAACCAGTCTTCCTCTGGTTCTTTCTCTTTCACACTAGTTAGGCCTACTCATTTAGCAGATGTGTTTTATCCATAATGCATTAATTGCCAGTACTCAGAATAAATTGGGGGTAATTACTGAATGTTCTCTCATTATATTTTTGTCATCTAAATAAATATTAGTATGCTTCTAACAGCATGTGCAAAAAAACAACATTTCCACAGTTATATTCTGTATGCAAAATGTGTATCAGATGTTTTCTTAGCATGCATGCATTTACAGAGTCAAAGGTTTTTGCAAAACTGTTCTATGGCACAGGTTTAACATGTCAGATACTGCTGACATAGGCTTAGATTTACCTAAACTATTTAGCTTTTCTTCTTTATTTCACGTGTTTTAACCTTGATGTAAAATTCATGCGTCTTGTGTGATCAGCTGCAATCTTGGAAGTGATATAGGATAAGTTACTTCTGTGGATGTGGAAAGCAAAAGTTTGTGTTTAATGTTAAGCAAACAAAAAGTGCTTTTTTGGATGACCCATCACAGAACTCATTCGGCACAAACAAAATGACGGCTGGAACAGTTAAAAATGGTTTCTCTAAGTAAACTGAAACCTGTCCATTCAAAAATTCCAAGACTAGAAAATTATTCAGTTCTTGGATATATGAGGATGTCACACTATTTTACAAGAAACTGTCAAACAGTAATAGACTGTGCAGTCATTTCATACATCTACTTACAAAGATATACAATACATCATCTGATGCATGAGGCATCTGCCTATTAAAAGAGTCTGTACCTGAATAAAGCTGTAAACTTTATTTTAGTTGAGACACAGTTCAACTATGGGAGGGAGAGGGGCGTCTTATTAGACCAAGTGAAGTAACAGCATCATAACATATATTTGCCATAATATTATAAAAACGACTACCTGTATGACTGCAACGTGGATTCATTGCAGTGTTTAATTACAAAGATGTTTTTAAAATGGGTCAAAATGTTTAGCTTTTGCAAGTGGTCTGAAAAGGCGCCATTTGAATAGATGAGCTTGACATGGATCAAATTCATTAGCAGTAAACTGTTCAGGCATATACAAGTTGTGCAGTATTCCGGAAGATGTTGGTGCTGAGGTTGCAGTACGGGTGTGCCTGGTATGTTAGTTGAGAACTGAGTGAGTGTGTGTGTGTGTGTGTGTGTCTGTGTGTGTGTGTGTGTGTGAGTCAGTAGTCCTGGTCGAGGTTGTGCAGTAGTGAGTTGTTGCCCCTCAGCTCCTCTCTTCTCCCTTTCTCCTTAAAAAGAAATAGAGACAAAAGAGAAGAGATTCAGACTGAGGAGTCAATCAGAGCTCACAAACCCTAAGAGATCAGTAAAAAAAATAGCTCTCAATAATGATTAACCGATATGGGTTTTTCAATGACTGATGACAATTTCAAAAGGTCGCAGATGGGCAACATAAAAAAATATTAATATATAAAAAAAAAAAAATTATATATATATAAAAAAAAAAAAAAATAATAATATATATAAAATAAAATTAAATATCTTAAGGATAACAAATGACAAATTAAACACTTGTATTTTACTATAATAAAGTCGGCATGAAATGAAAATTCACCCATTCTATTTTCTAGATGAACATTATAGATCTCAATTTGTGAACGATTCATCCGTGCAGGGCTGTAACCACCATAGGCATTGAGGGGGACAAGTCCCACCCAATAATTGGAAATGACCAACTCCCCCAACTGCTCAACTTTTTTAATGTAATTTCGCCATTTTTAATTGAAAATATCCCCTTCCTAAAATCCATCTATATATTTTTTATGTATGAAAATCATTTAAACTGTTAGATAAATAGCAAGTGTGACATTGTAAATAATACAACATATTGTTTCCAAACTGCTTACTATTGGATGTATAAACCTGAAGAAGAACATTTTCAATTAAAAAGTATTTGTATAAGCAACTTTCACAATAAATGTATGTAAGCAGCTTACGTACTGCGTTAAGAATACAGCCTTACAACCCTAGTGAGCGAGATAAAGGGGACTATAGTGAGAAAAACTCACTAGGAAGATATAAAGCAAATATATACAATTTTGGAAAGTACATATATGGCAAGAAGAGAGAAGCATTTAGAAATGAAACAGTTAGAATGTTCAGTAGACTTTATTCATTTTTGCTTAGTTTTTTAATCCTCTAAAAATTTTCTGGGGACCCCTTGGAACCTTCTTGAGGACCCCTGGGGGTCCCCGGACCCCAATTTGAAAACCCCTGATTTAAAGGATGTCATTCATGAGTGAATGTGTGCATATTTTTAAATAAAACATGATTTGCAAAGGGTTTAAATGGATTACTTCACAACTAAAGAGGTTATAATTAGACCTAGAACTTCTTTTACCTTTCTTATTTCTTCTCTGTTCCCCTTCTTATTTCCTTTAAATTAAATAAAAAACGTTGGTCCCTCTCAATGTTCAAGATATGGTTACGGCCTTGCATCCGTCTATGTTTCTTTTTCGACCTTGTCATTTTTAATAAAAATATTATAACTCTGGTGACTTGAACAGGACTTCTCCAATCATTTAGTCCACATAAACCCTGACCCTGCAAACTAAAGTTCATCTGCTGAAAACAGAAAATGTTTATCAATTTACAAGGCTATCTGAACATTTTGAAACTGACACAACACTGATATTCTTATACTCATCATATGATATATATATATATATCAATTTCATTTATATGAATAGAAACAAAATTACTATGCTGACCTGAGGATTTTGTCCTAAACCTGGGTGTGAGTGAAGATGTAAAATGGTTGGTGTGTATGAGCTGTATAAGCCAACAGCAAAAGAAAGATATCATCTGTTCTCACTGATTTCCACAAGCATCAAAACAGTGGAACATTCCAGTGGAAGCAGGCAGAAGTATTGTGGAAAATGTACTCATGCTTTTCTCAATTTGAACTACTATCAGCTCTGAGTCTGGGCAATTATGTACGTATTTTTTTTGCAAGCCTCACCTGCTGGTACTGTCTTATTGCTTCTTTTTCCTGCTGAATGCGTCGGAGCTCCAGAGCGTCTGGTCTGTAGTTGCCAGGAACAGTGTAGCCTTCAGGTCTGTCTGCGCTACACATTTCACAGCCGGGACGTGTTGGTTTATTAATATATGTACAGGTTGGGCAGGCCCATCCCAGCTACATTCCCACAAAAACAATGATTCAAATAAGCACCATAATCTTGTCATACAAGTACATCTACGCATTTAAAATATACATGCTGTTTTAATGATATGCATTTTCTGTTCATGTATTTCACAGAGTTGTTTTCAATATTATTAAAGGCCCAATAGTATGAAATGTCTGTGCTTTATCTTGAAGGAAAACTTGTTCTGTGTGTTTACATTATTCTGAACAGCATGTACCTGTGTGCTTGTTCTGTTGGGTGCCAGGGCTTCATTCAACTGCGGCAGTTCAAGGTTGATCAGGTCACGGATATCACTCAAACCCAACCTCTCTGTCCCTCCTGCACTGTTGCCTGCGAGTTATACACCAAAATTGTAAATTGTACAAGACTTTATACACAAAACAATTTCTTATAATTTAGCAGAAATATTGAGATTCCCATTTATAATCAACTGTGTGTAATAATTCTGTGTGTAAATGCAAGTTATGACTTTGATTGGTGGCCTTTTGTGGTCACTCTGTGTATTAGTGCCTGCGCATACACACTCAGAGTATTATGGCTGCTATGAAGTCTCGTAGGCAGGGTGCTGTATGGCCTTGAAGTTGTGTTCAGTGTTGCTGGCCCGTTGGTTACCGCTTCTTGGTGGGGCTGATTAGACATTGGCACCAAAGCTGGCATGAGTAAAGCACTTTCCTGATCTTGTTGGTACAGCCCTCGACTGAGTCGAGACTGACGGGCAGAAATGAGATAAAGGAACGCAGTGTCGCCATCTCGCTGAACTCCATAAGATGCCAGAGAGCGATGGTCAGAGCACAAAGACTGGCTGATGACCCAGCGCTGCACACGTGGATGAAAACCATAGTCTGTGAAGACCTTAGAGGGGAAAAATAACTGTGATTAACAAAGCTAAATGGTAACTAAAGTACTTCTGAGATTCTGAGAATGGCATTGAAAAATGATTGATGAATGTTTACTTGGTTGATGGTTATTAATGTTTATTTGGTTAATGTTAATCTACACCAACCTGCTGTTTGAGAGCTCCAATTGTGGAGTGGGGGAAGACGTTCACTGTGACACAACAGGAAGACGATGCATCCTCTACCACCACAGCAAGGCTGCATGATAAACCAATGCATCAGCTGAAATCAGAATGGCTTGGGAACATAACGTGTGTGTACATGTAGAAATGCGTGTGTTTGAGTGGTTGGATGGATTACCAAATGAGTTGGTGTAAATTAAAGGGATAATTCACCTAAAAATGAAAATCGCGTCATTGTTTACTCACCCTCATGTCATTTCGAACCTGTGTGACTTTTTTTCTTCTGTGGAACATGAAAGAAGATATTTTGAGAAGCATCTAAGTGTTTTTTATGTCTCTTTTTCAAAATATCTTCTTTTTTGTTCTACAGAAGAAAGTCAGTCACAGTCAACAGATTAGGAATGACATGAGGGTGATTTTCATTTTCGGCTAAAAGATCCCTTTAAATATTACTGATAAAATAAAAAAACTGATTTATGAAACACACTCTTAAACTGTGTCCTAGCCAGGTGCAATGTAACAAGATTTCAGCAACAATAAATGTGTCTGTTGATGGCATGATGTGACACTTTTAATTACAAAATTCAGCCAATCAAAACGGTTTCTCTCTGTTTGTCTGCACTCTCTGCATTTAATATGAGGCTTTACCAGAAAGAATGCTTTTATGTTTTTTTTTTTTTTTTTCAGGAAGAGCCGAGTATTTGACATCTAGTTTTCAATTCGAAACTCTCCTCCCCCATGTTTGATATAACAGTCAAGAGTGGCGGCAAGAAGCAAAGTGGGAGAGGGCGGTATCAGAAAAAAAACAAGCTGGGATTCAAACTTGGGTCACCCAAAGATCAACCACGTGGATCAGGGCTACCATCACAGAAAACAAGTGCCTGACAAAATGTAATGCCACTTGTCACAACAGCAGCTGGACAGAAGCACTGATTAACATGCAACAGACAAATTTTATCACTTGCCGCGTCGCATCTGATTAGGACACATTGTTAAACTGATTTTAAAAAATGGGTCAATGTCTGTAAACATGTATTTTACCTAATTTCAGTGTCAGTGTAATTATTTTTAGAGGGCTGAATGCTCAGAGCAGCTTTCTGTTTAGCCAAAGATGATGCACAGACAGTGGCCGCCCGAACATCACCAGCCTCTATTGCGCTAACCAGTTCCGCACATATCTCCTCTAGAGAGAAAAGAAGAAATGGAGAAAATTAGCAAGGGCAAGAATGAGAAAGTTGGATGGGAAAGGAGTGGGATAGAGGGTAGAATCGGAAATGGAAGCAGTTGACAACATAAAAGACAATTGAAACTTTGTTTATTGTTTGGCAACAGGGTCAAGCTGATCGTGAGTAGAAAATTAAAACAAGGAAACAAGTGACTACCTGTATGTGGCATGGGTGCATTGCTCTGTGAATCCGGAGGCTGGGGAGGTAGCTTTCCATCTTTAGTGGAGGAACTAATCGCCACTGAAATAATGAGCAAGAGACATAGTGGTTTATAAGCACAGAACCAACAGTAAGTCAAAGGCATTATATGAAACTAGAGAAAATGAATAAATGAACAAAATTGATACTAAATAGTTGGAAGAAAGCAGAAGGAAGGCAAACCTCTATGTGCTTCACGGAGTGATGACATCACCACAGTGGCCCACTCCTGTGCTTCCTGCTCACAGCGGAAGTTGAAAGTGATACGGTCGTGTGGGGGTGTTGCCAAACTCAGTTCATGGCACTGTGGGGACTTGATTTCATAGCGAACAGTCTTGAGGTCAAACTCAGCAATGGACTGAATGAAAATAAACAAGAGAGCCACAAAATATAATGGACTTAACTCAGTGATTTGACTACTGAAATGACATGGTACATGTTGTTTTGCAAATATAACACTGATGAGAATGAAAGTAATGAGGGTTGACCATTGACTACCATAGTAGGGAAAAAATACTATGGAAGTCAATGGTTGCTCTATCTGCTTGGTTACAAACATTCTTCAAAATATCTTCTTTTGTGTTCAGCAGAACAAAGAAACTCATACAGGTTTGGGACAACTTAAGTGTGAGTAAATGATGACAGAATTTTCATTTTCGGGTGAACTATCCCTTTAATTTTCTTTGGGATTTCTGAGACCCTGGGTATAAAGCATAATGTTCACATGCTATGATTTTCTGATTTGCTGTACTTGTAGTTTGTGAAATGTAGCAGTACACTACCCCAGGATGTATAATTGTCAGTGTCCCAAAATAATATAATCCTGGATAACAATACATTTTTTTAAAGAGCATGCCTGCGTTGTTGTGAAACAGAGAGATAAATAATTAAACATTACATTAAAACATTTGAAGGGAAATAATAGGTTAAATAAGGTTTTATTATTTTACATGCATGTATATTTACCGGGGTATCTGTAACCCGAGAGTCCATATATCTACAGAAACACATGAGGGGCAGTTTCACTTTCTTTCTTTCTTTATAGATATCAGTCAATTACAGCAAATTAAGTGAGCACAGAAGTATTCATGTGTGAACTAACTAACTAACCACATTAGGTAGCATGAAGAGTGTGAAGTTTATTTATGACTCAGTCACGACTCTCAGCAAACTAACAGATTTTGGGGGTGGAGGGTGGATTTCAACAACAAAGGCTAGCTAAACAATATGCGATTCACTCGTGTGTACTCTATCAGCCACAGCGCTGTATAATGACGTCGCAGATACTTCTGGAAGGAAAATACTACCATTTGCGCTTTTTCTAAACTTTTAACCAGTGTTCAAAGCACAGCAGACTGAGACTTCAGGCAAGTTCGACATTTTCTCACCACACTGCGTCCAGCCGCTGTTCCGCTGATGTCCCGTAGCGCAAGGCGGAATTCCCCTGCCTTCCCCGGGTCCATGCTCAGCTGAAGACGGAGAGATTCGTCTCCGGCGCCCGGGAGACAAAGTGGTCGTATACCTGAGTGGCATACTGACACCTTCACCGACATCAAAACAGTGCTGCAGGCCGACTGCGAGGCCTCATGGCCGAGATGAGACGATGAGGACTGGGCCGGCGGAGGTGTGTGAGTCCACCCGCCTGAGCTCAGCGACATGCCGCCGCCGCCGCCGACTGACGAATTCAGGCGGGGATGTATCGTGTTGACACCCCAGTACCAGCCGGGTTTTGTTCGCTAATATGATGCTAGGATATATCCTATAACTCTCTGATCCGGACACTCGCACAGAAGTAGCGGCCTTGTCATCTTTGTGTTAGTTTCAGATGGAGGGCAGTCCAGCGTCACAGCAGGAAGAAACACGGCTCAAGCAGAGACAGACATTTTACAATATGAGAGACGCTGCGCCTCCTGTTGAAAACACACATTCAAACGCACTGTTTTCTCATCTAGGGGATATCCCAATTTTCCATGTCAAGCTGAAATTTCATCTCATGAAACATAATGCAACTGTGGTGATTACATGGTTGCACAAAAATACTGCTTCAGTCGTGGTTTATTGTGCTTTCATGATCTTACTATATGGCATAATTACAAATACCACAGTTACACAATGGTAAATATTTTAACCAGCCATATATGTATACGTAGTTTGTTGTATCGATTGGTCTAGATTACGTAATCAGACTACAAAACAGCAACATTAATTTATTTAGTTACAAATAGATCTTTGCGTTCACATTTTGGAATGTATTGTTTATTAATTTTGATAATCTGAGAAAAAGTATTTCTTTTAAAACCAGTTAAAATAAATAATAGTAAGGCACTGTTTAGGCACTTCTTCACAATCGAGTTACCACACCTTCTCAAACCATCATCAGTTTATATATATGCATACAACCTATATACAATGTCTTTAATTTCTTTTAACTTTTTTCGCTCGACATAAAATAAACACTTTACAAAGAATTTAGAAAAGGCCTGTCGCTCTTTGGGTTTAAATTAAGTGACTATTTCGCCAATAGAATGACTAGTACATTTAATTGACAGACTAAATAGCCAATAGATGTGTCCGTATTTTACTAAACACCGAAGTGGGTGTGGTCATTATCAACGGAAATGTTTCAGACTGCTAAGAGGCGTGGCTTTGTACACTGTTTCTCGGATATAGAGGCTGTCGACTGTCGTAGATGTTTTTAATATTTTTACGGACATAACACAAAATTCAGAACGCATAATCGTTAACGATAGGTTACAAGTGGTAATTTAAGCATCGTTTGATCAAGTCGCGTCATTTAAATAGACGCGTATCTCGTTTTCAGAAGATAAATTTGTTCTAGGTCAAATAGGGGGATGCTGCTGCAGTTGCTGTCTTTGAGCTCGACACAATCGACGGATTTTATGTTGCGTTTAGTCGAAATAAGAAGCTTTGCGATAAGAGAAAACGCCTGCAGAATATGTCAGTCTCGACCGAGTCATTTTCAAATATACTAAATTTTCACTGTGCAACGTTTTTTATTGCTGCCCCGCACCGCGCGTAGACGCCAGAGCATTTTAGCTTGTATTGTTTTGAGTTGGGCAACTGAACCGATCCAACTGCTCTTTTCACCCACATTTTTCAATCGGAAAGTGACAGTTCAACAGGAAAGGTAAGCACAGCGAAGGACACTCTGTGGTAACTTGTATGTTGTCAATATTAACAACCTAACGTTAGTTCGTCTACTGCGTAGGTCAATAGTTTCTTAATGTAAACAATAGAATGTATTTATTGCCAAACCATTTTGCTCTTTCATAAACTAATATTGTCCTATTAGCTACTATTTTGTCAGTAAAATGTCCCTCGCTTTAATAATGTGTTTGTTTTTACCCAATACGCCCAGGTCAATTTAAAAAGTAGGATGTGGGTTGTTGGGGGGAGGGGACGATAGTCAGTTTCAGTCAACAAATAATCCGCAATTTAATAGATGGTCTTTTTATGTTCATATAGACTTAATGTTGTGAATTTATCCATATGTAAATTTGTTTTTACGTAACGCTAACAGCAGTCAGTGAACTTTGTATGTAAATAAGCAACACTAGACGCACCGAACTGTTTCCACTTGGGCATCTCCATGGCAGTTTCATTTGAATGTGATACTTCTAGTTGCATTAATAAATGATTTGTATTGTAGCAGGTTATTCACAAACAATGAAATACAGATACTTGTTTTCCTGTAAGTGTGTGTGTGTTTTGTTTTACAGCTATGAAGCTTTTAGAGAATTCAATTTTTGAAGCATTGGGCTCCCAGCTGTGTGTTGAAACGGGAGATGCTCGCATCCTTGGCAGGTATGAGCTAGATATCTTGAGCACTTCTGTTTTCTTCAAACTTATTATAAGTCCAATAATTGTGATTTTATAAAACCAGGAAATATAATGGGAAAGTGCAAAGTCAGAGGGAAAGGGAGCGAGAGAGAAAAAGGAAATAGTTTTTACTCCCCCCTTATGTCAATCCAAACTCATAAGAAGTTTGTTCTTGTTTGGAAATCAAATAAGGATATTTTTAATGAAACTTAAAATCTGAATTAAATCTGTTCATATAAAGCAATCTTGTCTCTTAAGAAGACAATGATTAAGACAGCATATGTCTTACTGCTTGATTCTTATGGATTACTTTTACAATCTCATAATAAACTCTTTGAATCATTTTGGTAGAGAATGAACTTTCAGTGGAGAGTCATAAATCTGTTTAATTTAATATATAATTTGTGTTTCGAAGATGGACAGAAATCATATAAGTTTGGAACAACGTAAAGGTGATTAAATGAAGACATTTTTGGTGAACTCTACTCCTTTTAATAACTTGTCTTCTGAGGAAGATTTTGAGAAATAAAAAAATAGTGCTATTGCACATAAGCTTCATGTGCATCAGTGTTTTAGCTTTTACTCTGAAAACATTAGCGTTTGGGCTTGGTGCAGGAAACTGCATCTGATAACACTGTGCAGAAGAAAGTAAGTTGCAGAACTATTACTGCAATACTTGGCTCACCACACCACATTAAAAAAAAAGTGTCATTTTAGCCGCTGTGTGTCTCTTAATATTCCAGTAGTTTAAAACTTTTAACAACTTCAAATCATCACAGTCATGATTTAAGGGATATTGAACCAATTTTATTATAAAAAATTAAATTGGAATGAGTTTCTTCGTAAGCTATTTGCTGTTGGGTTTAAAACTAGAAATGTCTTTTCATTGACTTTGTCAAGATGTTATGTAAGGACAAGGGGGTCTGTTACCAAAATGATGATATACCCCAAGATGCGATTGTTGTTGCCGTGACGCAGATTGTAGTGTCCTCTAACACATGCCAGTGTGGTTATTTAGGGATGCATGTAAACACAGCTGAGTTTCATATGAGCTGCCAGCTTCTTTGGCATTTAATCATGTACTGGATTAGTGCAGAGTACAGTACAGAGAGATCAAATGTGGCATCCCTGAGTACAGATGTCAATATCAGTATACATCTCTTAATAGTGCTCATAATGGCATCGTCAAGTACATATAACCCATGCATTTGCCTTTGTACCATCTCTATTTTGCGAACGGTCACCGTCAGTATCTTGTTACAAACCTAATTTCAAACTGTCTAGTTCAGTGTGGCGTTTCTCCCCTCAAACTGAAATCTTTACGCACAGCAGCCACATACACTCATTTACAGTTTGACAGTTCAACCTTTCTCCATTTTTTTTCTTCCACTGATTTGTGGAGATTCAACACTGCTTGAAGTGAGCTGGCTACAGTGTCCCGAATCATATGACTCTCCTCTGTGTCCTGCTACAGCCTTTGCCCTTCACCTATAAATAAGCATGTCTGTGGAGTGTTACTCGGATGGTCTCTCTTGCATAAGCCAGAAAGATAAACGCATACGATATTCCCATGCCCCCCCCCCCCCCCTTATATTTTAAGCCTAAAAATATAGGTTTGAAAAAGCCCAGAAAGCAAGGTCAGGATGATTAAAATAATTTTACCTATGTCTTGAATACTGCAATACAAAAATATGTTTGATATCTTCGATAAAACCCAATATATTATATCTGGCAAACTATCAAATCGTTCTTTTTCCTTTTTCTTTTCCTACCTGTAGGATCGAGAGTTACTCGTGTAAGATGGCTGGTGATGACAAGCACATGTTTAAGCAGTTCTGTCAGGAGGGGGAGCCACACATACTAGAAGCTCTTTCACCCCCTCAGTCCAGCAGCGCTCCGAGCCCCAACCTGTAAGCTTTAACGACACACAGCCATAAGCTTTACCTCAGCTATTGTTGTTGCACTTCACAATCTCTCTCATACGCTTTCATTTAGATTGGGTAAGAGTGGGGAGGATGGAGAGAACCCACTAAGTGATAAGTGTTGCAGGAAGACTTTGTTTTACCTTATCACCACCCTGAACGAGTCGTTCCGGCCTGATTATGACTTCAGTGCTGCTCGTGCCCATGAGTTCAGCCGAGAGCCCAGTGCTAACTGGGTTAGTATGACTGGTTTCTGTTGTATCATGATAACATATCTGCTTGGGTAAAGAAAAAAAGTGCTGTATCATTGCACTTTTTATATGATATTATATATCGGGTACAAAGGTTAAAAGTAAAAGAGAAGTTCCCGTAAACTGAAAGATATATGGTTTCTTTTTTTACAGTGTAATAAAACTGGATTAATTTGGTTGCCATTTCTGAAACTTCTTTTTTTGGTCTAGCTCTGGTTGGATGTTTGATCGTGTTTTTTTTACTCTCGTTTGTGTCTTCCAGGTGGCTGACTCTGTTAACAGCAGCCTTTATTCTGCTGTGGGAGAGCAGTTTAACTCTTTAGGCCCAGAACTGTGGAATGCCATTGACCAAGAGATAAACCTGCAGAGCTGTGACATCTATAGGTGTGGGAAGAGCGAATAAATTATTTCCCCTGCCCTCAGTTGTAGAGGTGATTTTTATTTTTAAAATGTGTTCTGTACATATATTTTAATATGTCATTGCTATTTTGTTTGTAGCTACAACCCAGACCTTGACTCTGACCCCTTCGGTGAGGAAGGCAGCCTGTGGTCCTTTAACTACCTCTTTTACAACAAGAAACTTAAACGCATTGTATTCTTCACATGTCGCTCAGTCAGGTCAGTAATCACTTGCTGTACACGCGTTATAGAAAAGTAATTTTATTAGTAATTTTATTTTTTATCTACTTCTGTTCAGTGTCCTCAGTAGTTATGGTTGCAGTGGCTTTGACAATGAGTTGGACATGGAGCTGGATGATGATGAAGAGGAAGTGGACAGCTTCATGGAAGACAGGTGAGGTCATTTTCATGAAGACATCTTCATAAACCACATAATCCATAAGGACTCGTATATCAATATCAATAATTTGTACATCAGAGATGATTAGCAGGACCAATTACAAGTAAGCAAGTTAGTATGTTTTCTGTGTGCTTCGTCAAGGTCTTACTTGTAGTTCAGTAAAGAATTGTTTGCCATAGTCTTTTAAAATGGTTTCTTTTGCTCTGTATTACAGGATCCCCAGAGCCCTGTGTGTCTAAAGCTTCCTCAGGGATGACTACCTGAGCTTCAGCCAAAGGGCATCATCGATAACTTTGCACCCACTTTCTTCTTACTTTTTTGTGGAAAAAAAACTTTTAAAAGTTTATTTTCTTTATAATTTTTTTTATGCGTTTGTGCTTAATTTGTACTTGTTCGTTATGGACTATGAGGGGAATTTCCACCTCCCCTCCCATTTGCCCTCTAAAAAAGATCAGAGACTGTGGCTGAGAGGAATTCCAGGAGAGCTACTTGGACAAGGTTTGACATGGACTCATTTAGGCTTTGGTGAGGCTGAGACAGTAAAAACTACTGGAAACCAGCTCTCTCAGGAATGAAAGAAAATTGCATTTAAACACCAGCATTTTGACTGCAAAAATGGGCTGTCCGACACTCTTTTGAACACACTTTGGACTACAAAGACTGCAGTGCACAAGCACCATTTCTGCCCCTTCTGTTTTATTTGTTGTCCTACTGTTTTCGTAATTTCCTGTTAACTTTGTGTGTGTGTGTGTGTGTTTTTAGCAGATAATTTTATCCAAAGCAACTAACAGGTAAACCCCCACCAAAATTAGCTATAGACATTTTTATTTGCTTTATATACGACTGAACCATAAAGCTTTTTTCTTTTGTAAACTTAATTATCTGAAATTTCATCTATTTTATTATACACTGCACTGATCTTTTTTTATTATTATTATTATTATTAAATGTCTGCAGGTTGCATTGTTTTTGGCTTACTTTTGGATAATTGAAAGGTAACAACCAAATATTGTTAAATCTTTCAAGGCTGATGTATTTTAATCTGTTCATGTTTTCATAATGTTAAATTTCGAAATAACAGCGCAGACATGGAAAGAAAAATGTGAATGGAATCTGTCTCTTGTAGCCATTTAGGATTGAGCCTCTGTGACAATAAAACTAGTTTTGTGTTGTTTGATAGCTGAAATCTGCTTTATGACCATTCCTGAATTCATATTGATGTCAAAAAGCAACTCTTAACTACCATTTACCAATAAGCGTTATTTAACGCAATTTAGTTACCTTAAATGTAAACTGCCATTTAAGAAGTAGCTAATGCTTGATTTGCACACATAGGGAGACTTCAAAACAAATGTTTCATTATAACTCCTACAAAAATATTTTAAGGAACAAATATTACAATGCTATTTTTAAACTTTGAAAACTAAAATCAAAAGGCAACACGGCTACCGTGTGTAGTGACTGGGACAGATCAGACAAAATGATTTGTTATATTCCATAAATGATACACCAGACACCTAACAACAAACTAGGTGTCTGTGAGTGAAGTGCCCCTAAACGACAACTAACACCCAGATGCAGAACAAGGGCCTACCATGATGGTAGTTGAATAAACTCATGGTTACAGGATTGTTGACAAAACCAAAAGGAGTGTTCCGTGGTTGAACAGGTTCGTTGATTGTGGTATTCATTTTGCTACATCAAGTTAAGTTTTACATATAAATATTTATAATAAATTACTGATATTTTATTTTGGGCTGTGTTATCTGTGTAACCATTATTGTCGTTGCCTACGGGTAGTTTTTAAATTGTTGTTATGTGCCAGCCTGCCAGGGGTAGTCGCCAAATGAATGCGTTTCCCCCCCTGCGTCATCAAAGTGCGACAATGTTTAGTCTTAAACCTCGGACAGGGAGTCGGAGCGGCATGGAAAACACTCCGGATATTTAAACAATTTGTAAGATTCGTACATATCCCACAGAGGTGTATTTTACTTTACGGTACTGATGTTCCACTTGTATAAAGTAGGCATTAGTCATCTGCCACCCGCTAAAGGTTGAGCACATTAAATACTATATTTAGGTTTACTGGACATTTAAGACGCTCGCGACATTCAGATGCCTGTTAAACGAGCCTAATTGAATGTAACGTAGTTATTTAGTATGCAGAATTACAATGTGATGAAGAAGGTCATTTTGCAGCTGCTTTAGAAACACCGATGTGCTTTTGGGGGCGTTCTTGAGAGATTAAGGTATTTATTTTAATTAATCAAAATGCTGCAATCAGTCATTTGATTTGCGTGTCAAGTAATGATCTCAAATGCCGTCCTCAGATGGTTCTGTCGTTGGTGAACCTGTGCGCCCGGGAGGTAGTGAGCGACCACAGCTCTTCGCCGTACTGGTTAAGTAGTGTGCCGAGGGAGCTCTACCGAGCGCTGCTGGACGCCGCCTTCAATCACCACCGTCCTCTAGCCGTCGGTGAGCTCGTCCAGCGGTGGCCTGAGCGAACACTGACTATAGGAAGCGGCAGAAAAGCGGGCCAGTGCCCTCCGAACCGCCTCTGCGTTCAGGCTCTACTGCTGGCTGTGGTCAGGGGGCTGACGGACAAGAGGTACCGATGTGTTATCTCTAAATCACCCTTTTTTCATTTTAATGACAAAATGTGAAATAAAATACACGAGGTCAGTACAGTGCCACCATGTTATACATGGAGCTTAATTTAATCTTCACAGCATGTCTCATGTGACATGTCTCTGACCTGACAGTATGGATAAATATAGATATAAATGTTGTTGATGCCCCTTTAATCTCACTGGCAGTAAACAAGTTAATAAGGCACATGTGGATGAGGATGACAAATAATAATAAAAAAAATCCTAAAATTTATAATATCCTAAAATATATATCCTCTAATAATAAGGTCCCTGTAAGTCGCTTTGGATAAAAGCGTCTGCCAAATGCATAAATGTAAATGTATTTCAAATGCTGATATTTTGAATTTTCTATTCATCAAAGAATTTTGAGAAGAGTTATCACCGTTTCCCCAAAAATATTAAGCAGCACAACTGTTTTCAACATTGATATATTTTTCAGCATATCAGAATGTAAGCCTTAAGCCATTTAAATTTATTTTGAAAATATGTATATACATTTGTATACACACACACACACACACACACACACACACACACACACACACACACACACACACACACACACACACACACACACACATACACATATATATATATATATTCCCAAATAGATTTTCAATGTCATTTTGTCTTCTTTGTCTCCCTCAGTCTTGTTGTGTTTGTTTGTATTAAGTGTTTCATATAATCTTTTAACATTATTTACAAGCTCTCTACCTGCCTCCCTTACCAGATGTTGCCTGCAGGTGCTGAATCTCAGTGGACTTCAGTGTGAGGATGGGAGAGTTGAAGACTCAATGGGTGGCTGGTCCATCACTGTTGCCCTCTGCTCAATGGTGCTACAAGCTCGAGCTGCTGCCTCCAGGGCTCACAGAAGAGATGGTGAAAGAGAGCGAAAAAGAGGGCTGGAAGCAAAGCGCGACCGGGGTGCTGTCAAACGAGACCGGGGCACTGTAGGGTGCGGGAATAGTGGTGAAGGGAGTCATGGAGGACACAGTGTGGAAGTAGTAGGGAAGATGGAGTGCACAACCAACGAACAAACGTTACCAGAAGTTGAGTCAGTGAAGGGTGTCAGGAGGAGGATGGAGATCCAAAGGAGAAAGATTTCATCTGAAGTGAAATCGAACACTAGCAGTAATACGGGTAATTTATGTGACCAAGATTGGGACGAGGTAGCTGTGATCCATGTCAGGGCTGACTTATTTATCAATTCCCGTTCCTGGGAGCGTGTCCGTGATGCCCTTAGTCAACTGGGCCAATTGCAACTACACTGCCGCTACCTTCGCGTGGAGGAACTCTCAGCACCCTCTATAGTTTCCTTATTGGGTCTGTTGCCTCAGCAGGATCTCCTCGGTGTGGACATCCGCTACTCCAGCCTTGGGGTGTCGGGCCTGGCTATGCTACTTCCACTGTTAGCTCCCTTCCCTCAGCTTCACTCTCTCAGACTGCATTACTGTAATTTAGACTTGCAACGCACACAGCCTGGCCAGCAGGGGGCACTAGAGGACATGTCTAAAGGACTGGGTTCACTGAAGAGACTGAAGAGATTATGCCTGACTGCACTCCGACTTCCAGGACACTTGCGCTTGCTGCTCAGGTACATACACATGTGGGATTACACAGCTGCATTTGTCATGCCCACTCCTGCTACACGATTTCATAATTTTAGTCAGAGGGTCAAAATGCAATTCATACATACAATGATGAATTTTTAATTCCTGAAAATATTTTTTTTTATAAAGCCAATGTCAGGGTGGTGCAATTGTTCTAATATCATAATGAAAAAATACACACACATGCAAATATATATGCATGTACATATAATATATATGAAAGCGTTTCACATGTATTCAGCAGCACATGTTTTTCCTGTTTGCAGCTCTCTTTCCCAGCCCCTGGAGGTGCTGGAGCTGCCATACCTGTGCCTGACCTCCACTGACCTGGCCTACCTCTCCTGCAGTCAGCATGCTTCATTCCTGAGAGAACTTGACCTGAGTGAGAACCGGCTTGATGAATCATCCCTGCCCTCTCTGCGCCGTCTCTTAGGTCAAGCTGAAAGCTCCATGTCTCAGCTTTCACTTTGTGGTTGTGGCCTCTCAGACACTCTTCTGGGAGCTCTTCTCCCCTCCTTGTCCTGCTGTCGGGCTTTACGTAGCTTAAGACTGGCCTTAAACCCACTATCTAGGACGGGACTTCTTTCCCTGGCCCGTACAGCAGCAGGTATCCCTTCTCTTCGTCTGCTTCTCTATCCTAATCCACTAGAGGAATATGTGCCTGGTCTGCCTGCTCTCCCCTCCAGTGCTCAGCTGCTGGACTGGCCTCTACTAGAGGAGCCTGAGAGCAGGGACTTGACGATGAGGTTGCTGGATGAGGTTCTGAGCTTGAGAGGACGTTCCCGGGACCTTCTTGTGACCTCTGACCTTCTGAACTATAGCCCAGACTTGACTGTGGATGATTAGGGGGTGAGTGTTTCACAGCTCGCTCTAATAAGCACTTGAGAATACCAAACTACGCTTAAACTAGTACCCTCAGCTTATGTTTTAACCACTCATGAGGAATTTATTTGTAGTTGCCAAGCTTTTTCATGAAAAGCAAACATTGGCTTAGACATTCAGTCTTAGAAAAAGAAACCATAGCATTATATTATATGCAGCATTTTTTTTATGCATTGCGTATGGTTTTACTGCCTTATATCATGTTATGTTTACTGCCTTATTTTATGTTTATGGCCTGCACTGATGGAACAAACTAAGACACCTCTTAAAATTATTTTTAAAACTAAACTTGTGTTGACTTTTGAATTTTCTCAATGCAGGTCCTGTTAGGCTGATTTCCATCCACATTTCCCTTCCTTCCTAACTAGTAGTTATATAGAAAAGACAGGCAAAAATCTGTTTCATTTTTGTTTGAATAATGCAAATGTTCAGATTCAATATTATCTGCTCAATTGCCAGTCTAATTCAATATGTGAAATGTCTCATGAAGATAAGCTAATCAAGACCTAAAGGGATAGTTTACCCATAATTGAAAAACTCATTTTGTTCCAAACCTGTATGGTTTTATGGCTTCATACAAAATATTCAGACAATTTTTTACTCTTCAAATACTATGCTGTTCAAATCATATTCTTTTTATTTGAGGAGGGGAGGTGGCCCTTTTTTTTTTTGTTGACATTTTTCAAAAAATGTATATAATTATCTCACCTAAATGTTTGATCATGCAGTGCATTTTTGATTTTACAATGGAGCAATTTTTACACAATAACTTACACACAGCACAAGTCTGATTTCAAACTCTGAATTGAATTCACAAAAAAGACAAGTACAGTCAGTAATAAAATAAGAACAAATAAACTATTTACTAGCAGTAGCACAAATAAATAAAATCAAGATACAAATAAAGATTTTTTTTTCAGGTAGGTCTAACAGTAGTATTGAGGTTAAAAAATATGAAATACATTTAATAAGAAATCAAATACAATAATTATTCCCTGAATAAATTAAATATGGATTAATCCTTACAATTAAGGTTAAAACAGACATTTTTCTGCCTCCAGGTATGCTCCGCCCACAAAATACATCATTGTTGTTTGCAAACACCCAAATATTCTATAGAGGGTATGCACATGAAGTCAGTTAGACCCACTGAGTAGCAGCATTGGTTTTCAGCGTAAATGCTGCTAAAAAACAAATTTAAAACGGGAAAGAGCTCAGATTGACTACAAATAGATTTGACAAGAAATCTGAGGTATACTTTTACAGACTGTCGAAAGCTACAGAAAAGAGATGCAAATGGATCGCTGCAATTCACAGAAACAACTGGACTCCAGGCAGCAAAACATGGCAGTTATCATTTTGTGTCAATATGTTGAATTTTGGGGTGAAATCATACCCTATATATTGCATTGTTAAATATTGTATGTCAACTCGTCAATTAAATATTTATCATCTTATATTCTGCATAATCGGATGTTTTTAAATAAACAATGACAAAAACTATACAAGTGTTTGTTCATTGGCCAGAGGAGAAATGGCCCCCTGACTGAGCCTGGTTTTCTCCCAAGGTTTTCTTTTTCTTTCTGTCACCTGATAGAGTTTGGGTTACTTGCCACTTTCGCCTCTGGTTTGCTTAATTGGGGACACTTAATATTCAACAATATTATTGATCTGACTGCACTGACACTATATGATTAGAACTAAACTGAGCTGGACAATGGCATCACTGTTTTTTTTTTTTTTAACTAATTTAATAATTGATCATCTTTACAACAGAACTGATCAACACTGAACTGACTTCAGCTGAACAACAACCTATATAAATAAAGGTGACTTGACTTATTATTGCGTTTAAGAATGTTACAATATGGGAAAACTCATCTTGAGAATTTCGTTTTTGGGAATAAAAAAATGTGCAGAACAAATGAACCACAAGTTCAATAGCATAGTTACTGCCAATAATACAAAGAAATTGTCTTTCAATTACATTTTTTTAATACATTTTATAAAGGTAGATATAACATAATTCACCCAAATACATTTTATCTGAATGCAATTATAAAATAAACGAAGCAAAGTTTCTTCCTCAATTTTACAGAATTTACATAAGTTAGAAACGTCAACAAAAGTAGCAATGTTGGAGTTAGTTGGATATAATTATGCAGAATCTTAAAATGCACCGCTCTTATTTTGTTAGAAATACAGAATGTTTCAGCTTACCATGCTTTTTTCCACAGTTCTAGAAAAATGTGCATCTAGTGGAAGTGTGAGCTGTATAGGCCAACGTAACAATTACTTTATATATTTATTGTAACTTTTTTTTTGTTTTTTATCAAGACACTCATCCAATAAAAGTTTAGGCATAGTTGTCTTTTGCTCATTAAAGCAAAAGAAAGTTTTAAATAAGTGCACAATGAGGAGACAAAGCTTTGATGACAAAGTTGAAAGTCCTAGAGGAAAATATACTCCAGTACAGCCATCATTTGAAATACAGTGAGGAAAATAAGTATTTGAACACCCTGCTGTTTTGCAAGTTCTCCCACCTAGAAATCATGGAGGGGTCTGAAATTGTCATCGTAGGTGCATGTCCCCTGTGAGAGACATAATCTAAAAAATAAAATCCAGAAATCACAATATATTATTTTTTAACTATTTATTTGTATGATACAGCTGCAAATAAGTATTTGAACACCTGAGAAAATCAATGTTAATATTTGGTACAGTAGCCTTTGTTTGCAATTACAGAGGTCAAACGTTTCCTGTAGTTTTTCACCAGGTTTGCACACACTGCAGGAGGGATTTTGGCCCACTCCTCCACACAGATCTTCTCTAGATCAGTCAGGTTTCTGGCCTGTCGCTGAGAAACACAGAGTTTGAGCTCCCTCCAAAGATTCTCTATTGGGTTTAGGTCTGAAGACTGGCTAGGCCACGCCAGAACCTTGATATGCTTCTTACAGAGCCACTCCTTGGTTATCCTGGCTGTGTGCTTCGGGTCATTGTCATGTTGGAAGACCCAGCCTCGACCCATCTTCAATGTTCTAACTGAGGGAAGGAGGTTGTTCCCCAAAATCTCGCAATACATGACCCCGGTCATCCTCTCCTTAATACAGTGCAGTCGCCCTGTCCCATGTGCAGAAAAACACCCCCAAAGCATGATGCTACCACCCCCATGCTTCACAGTAGGGGTGGTGTTCTTGGGATGGTGCTCATCATTCTTCTTCCTCCAAACACGTTTAGTGGAATTATTACCAAAAAGTTATATTTTGGTCTCATCTGACCACATGACTTTCTCCCATGACTCCTCTGGATCATCCAAATGGTCATTGGCAAACTTAAGACGGGCCTTGACATGTGCTGGTTTAAGCAGGGGAACCTTCCGTGCCATGCATGATTTCAAACCATGATGTCTTAGTGTATTACCAACAGTAACCTTGGAAACGGTGGTCCCAGCTCTTTTCAGGTCATTGACCAGCTCCTCCCGTGTAGTTCTGGGATGATTTCTCACCTTTCTTAGGATCATTGAGACCCCACGAGGTGAGATCTTGCATGGAGCCCCAGTCCGAGGGAGATTGACAGTCATGTTTAGCTTCTTCCATTTTCTAATGATTGCTCCAACAGTGGACCTTTTTTCACCAAGCTGCTTGGCAATTTCCCCGTAGCCCTTTCCAGCCTTGTGGAGGTGTACAATTTTGTCTCTAGTGTCTTTGGACCGCTCTTTGGTCTTGGCCATGTTAGTAGTTGGATTCTTACTGATTGTATGGGGTGGACAGGTGTCTTTATGCAGCTAAAGACCTCAAACAGGTGCTTCTAATTTAGGATAATAAATGGAGTGGAGGTGGACATTTTAAAGGCAGACTAACAGGTCTTTGAGGGTCAGAATTCTAGCTGATAGACAGGTGTTCAAATACTTATTTGCAGCTGTATCATACAAATAAATAGTTAAAAAATCATATATTGTCATTTCTGTCTCTCACAGGGGACATGCACCTACGATGACAATTTCAGACCCCTCCATGATTTCCAAGTGGGAGAACTGGCAAAATAGCAGGGTGTTCAAATACTTATTTTCCTCACTGTATATCCAAAACAATACCTCTATCAAACCACTTGTCCATAAAATAATTAGTTTCAGATTAAAATATTCAAATTATTCCATTGTGTACATAACAATTTCCATGCGAGCTACTTGGTGAAATTGAGAGCGAGATTGGTAATTTATGCATTTTAAAAGAAAGTCTGGTAACACTTTACAATAAGGTTTTATAAATTAACATTAGTTAACATGAACTAAGAATGAACAATCTACAGCATTTATTGATCTTAGTACATTTGATTTCCATAATGTATTAGTAAATGTTGAAATGAACAATAACATTTCAACATTTACTAATACATTATGGAAATCAAATGTATTTGTTAACATTAGTTAATGCACTGAACTAACATAAACAAACAACGAACAGCTGCATTATTAACTAACATTAACCAAGATTAACAAATACTGTAACAAATGTATTACTCATTGTTAGTTCATGTTAGTTAATACATTAACTAATGTTTACTAATGAGATCTCATTGGTGTTACCAAAATCTAAGCCATGAATCTAAGAAATATGGCATTGGGGATATAGTACCAAATGGAGTCATTACTTTAGACACTTTTTTTTAACCAATAAATTCTAAAGGAGCTAACTAATTCTTTAAAATCCAAGACTTCAAGCTCAACACTTCTATTGTTTAAAAACTTTGGGGGATATTTATGGGTGCAATTTTCTCATTGTAATTTAATCTTTTTTTTAAATCTTTTTTCAACACTGAATCTAATACTACACACATTAAACTATTCAAAATGTGTATTGGTCAATCTCAGGTTGCTAAGCAGAAGATGGATGCATGTTTTCTCAGTCCTGTTACCAAAACTAATGTTCCATTTAAAAAGGATGTTTAAAAGTATGTCATTTAATTTCTTTGTTTTCCCTTCAAGAAAGTGTGTATTTTAAAGAAATGGTCGGTTATAAATAATTGATATTTGTGACTAAACAATAACTATATATGAAGGCAAGCCTTTTTTTTTTTTATTTTAAAGGAGACCAAAATTATTTTTAAATCATTTAATTTATTAAAACGTTGTATATATGATGGACCAAACTAAACTGATAGATACAGTGGATTAACTTTTTTAAGAAAAATACAATTTAGTAACAAGAAAGAACATTGGGTTACAGGAATGTGTGTTGACAGTCTTTTATACAGGTATATTATGCATATGATTTTTGAGCATCATAAAGACAAAATAGATCACTTTAGATATAAGCCTGAGGCTTCAGGGAAAGATTTAATATATATATTCAAGGGAACTGACTTTGGTCTTTAAGAAATAAAGTCGTATCATCGGCTAGTTTAGATATTTTTTTAATAAGTTGCCAAATATAGAACTGTCTTTTAAACAGGGATTTTGTAAAAAAAGAAAAAAAGTTGATTGATAATAGGGGGAAATGGGGCAACCATGACATACTCCTCTGTCACAATTAAAATATTTTGTTGTTTGCAAACAACCCAGAACTGAGAGTTAGTCATTATAAAGCATTCTCACCATATTGATAAAAGTATACACCCGAATGCAAAAAAGAGATTTTAACACAAATTTTACTAAAAACCATTTTAGTGCATTTTTTTAATCATCATAATGAATGTCACTTCAGTTCTACTTTCTGAGTGTGAATTACCATATGCAGTAAAAGACAGAACAATAACTGAACAGAACAAAAACAAGCACTGTAAAAGGTTTTGCCACAAGCTCAGCTCCGTTATGTTGATATCGCGAGACAGCTTTTCACCTCGACTTTTTACCTCACGTTTTAATATTATAAGATCTTGTGGCACGACATCTCGTCACACCCCCAGTATGTTGTTTAACTCAGTCATAACTAAATGTAGGTTCTAATTATTCATTATGAATATGCAAATCCAGGAATCATGTTTTACATAGTGTTTAAATTCCAGAGAATGCTCAAGTTGCAAAAGCACTTAGGTTTAAAAAGCACAATTTAGGACTCTGAAACTGTGTTCTCACTTCTCAGTGTCTCAGTTAAACTGACTGCTTTTCAAAGCACTAGCATTCACTCTGTATCCTTCCACATTAAAACAAGCCGTATGTTTCAAACATTTAACTGTCAATTACATACTGCAAGTTTTCAAGATAATAAAGGATTTGTTTCTGTACATTGGAGAAACAAAGTTGATTTTTAATATGTTATTAATGCATCATAGAGAGAGTCAGGTATAGTAGTCCTTTACATTTTCATGCAATGCGTTTGGTAATAATTGGGTCCTATCTGTAATACTCTACATAGGAGCGTTCCAGGAAGAAGTATCTTTGTAGTGAGGGGTGTTTGAAGTTCTGAAAATCCAGAGAAAAGGGGAATGGAGATAATGTGACATGTGCCATTGGTAGAGAGAGGAACCGAGTGAAACCCATCAACACAGGTCGATATGGCAATGGTGGCAGCAGACGTCCTGTTGGTTTATAATGAAGATGCTTAACAAAAACTTTTATACAGTACACTAAATTACAGTACAATACAGACTTCAAAATTGCAGAGTGAAAGAATTATTTCCATATTCCTTCTTTGAGGCTGCTTTTTGTATAGGTTTCCACTTTAACTAAATATTAAAAACTATAACATCCTTTGTTGCCACAGACATAATGGATATAAACTATAACTATATATGCAACAAATGAATTCTGAAAGTCTACAATATACTAACCTTGAGGCTCTCGTATCCTAGACATACTGTATGTCTCTCCCAGGCGCTGAATAGGCTTCAGTCTAAATAAAAACAGAAATGTCTGATCATTGTTAACCCAGACAAACAGACTTTTTTTTAAAGAGCATTTATTGGTTATGCAAACCATTTCAACACTGATGTATTGAGTATTTTAATTGAGGATCTTTTCTGAGATTAAACTGGGACATTGATCCAAAAAACAAAACTTTTTGGTTTTCTTGAGATATTTATTAATCTTAAAGCGGACCTAATTATGCAAAATTCACTTTTACATAGTTTTTTAACAATTATGTGCCGACAGTGTGTGTACACAACCACCCTATTATGGTAAAAAATCCATTCACTGTTTGTTATTCTCCTCATAAATCAGAAACAGTGTCTCAAAACAGTGTATCGACCAAGTCCAGCTCCACGTCTGTGGACCTTATGGTTGAAGTTATGTTTAGCGATAGGGTTATATGGGTAGGGCAAGGGTGTGGTTGGACCATCTAGCTCCACCCATTACATCCTGCAGTGAGCAGCCGTCTCAAAATTAAACATCCATTGTGACGTTACAACGGAACGGGCACTACACAGTCTGCCATGTTTATCTCCTCACTAGAGCATTTAACAGCAGCATTCAAGTAATAAATGTATTCTTATTAAAGCTACTAAAGCTTTAATTCATTTCTGTTTTTCCTTTGTTGTTTTACACCGTGTCCTAACTACACGTGACGCGTAGATTCCAGCGATAAACAACTTGTCTGTCCACACCAGAGGCGACGCGACTACGAGATACAACAAATCAATCAAAAACCACAGCCAATCAGAAGAGCGTGTGGGCAGGCTCTCGCAGCAAGTGCACAGCACCAGAGATTAATCCTGACAGCAAAAAGGAAAAAGGAAAGAAAAAAAAAAGGAAATGGACAAGTACATAATCAAATTCACAAATATGATGCCATTTAAACATTACTACAAATACATACTGAGTCACTAAGACAATCTTTGTTATAGAATATACTTGTTTGTTCACAGTTTGAACGTTCTTGTTTCCATTTGTTTAATTTCAATGGATTTCATTGTTGCTTTTAGTAAGACAAAGCTGGGAGCACTAAATGATATTCAAAGTCATAATACATGCTTTTAACATTAAATAAAGCACATAAACATTACGTGAGATTATGTTTTATGTTGTTGTTGTTCCAGCCACAGCGTCGCAGAAATAGAAACCATTTCTAAAATAGATTCATCGCGTGTCGTCGTCGCGGCTGGTTAGGACAAAAACTCCAATTAACATGGAAAATATACCTTTTATCGCGTGTCGTGTCGCGTGTAGTTAGGACACGGTGTGATTCACATTAACGGCATAGAGAACAGAAGGAACTGTATATTAGGCTGCTGCCACTTTAATACACAGATATAATATACACATGCAATTTCTTTTCCAGCTGTTTACGTTCACAGACATAACAACGACTGTATGTGATCTTTGTGCTTATGTGTATTTGACAGTAAGCGCAATAAGACGTAAAAGAGAACTAAGTTTAGTGCTCACATGACATGTGACAGCTGGCTTTCTATGCGTGCGCATTAGATGTGTGCACTTTAGATGCTCAGAAAACAACATATCAGAAGTTTAATCTGATATGGCTTTAAAACACATGCAAATAATATGATTTCATGATGACAAAGAACTGCTATGTCATGTAAGCGTAACCAAGATAGAGATGATAATCAAAAACAAACAGATGTTTTAGTTTATCCAAGGCATGAGCAGTAAAGGTTTAGGTTTGAGCTGAAACTTTACAGACGCATTCTGGGGACACCTGAGACTTATATTACTGCTTGTAAAAGGGGGCATCATTTAATTTATTTAATTCTTTAATTCTAAACAGACTATAGAAAAGGTTTGGATTTAACTTTAAGATTTTTTAGATAAAATTGAGGTACATTTTAAATGTAGATAAGCTGATAAGCTGTATCATTATGACATACCTAGCCAAGCCTGAAGGCACAATAACAGTGTCCTTCCTGCCCTCTGGTGGAGGTGGTGGTGGTCGGGCCTGTTTGCCTCTTTGTACAGAGCAGAAATATCTGAGCACCTCCACAGGAGCAAACACACTCTGTACTCCTTCACTGCGCAGGAACACAGACCCTTTGTGCACCTGTGAAGTACAACAGAAATGCACATTTTGCTTTCCTCCAAAATATCTCTACCAATTTGATATATTCTAGTTACCCTGTACTTGCTGGTCCAGGTAAGCAGCCAGTGGCTGGCCATATCTCGAAGACTGCAGTGCTGGTTAGGCTGATGCTTCATCAGAGAGTTCCAGGACTCTAATTCTGGACATAACCACAGTCCAGCCTCCTCCACACCCAACCTTTGCAATACACACAAAACTAAAGCCCTGCCAGAGATATAATGAAAGAATGGTCAATTATCACATATTGTTTATTGTGTATATTTTACATTCATACAGGAGAAGTCTATAGGAAATTGGGTGTCACTTTGTTTTAGAAAGTAGTGGGCACTTTGTTTTAGAAAGTGGTGGGAACTGTGTTAGGTCACCCTAAAACACAAACATGAAAGCTCCTGTTTAATAATTGGATGTTCTGCAGTTGATACATCCCTTTCACAAGCTATTTTATTAAGTATTTAATTGGGCCCATGCAATAGAATGTAAAACTACATTGTATTTTTTGTATTGTGTTAGACATGCATCATTCCTTACTTGAGATCAACTTGTTTATCTGCCAACATGACGAGTAGCTCCACAACGGTGTCAAAACTGTCAGGACTCAGATACACCATCAAATTCAGCAGCTCACCAACAAAATGCTGTTCCTCCCTTGACTGCAGAACACACATTCACGTTAATACATATTTTTATACTGAACATTTATCTGTAGTGTTCGCAAAGAATTCATGCTGACATGTTCGTTTTTTTATACATGAAATTAAAAATTAAACTTTAGAAGTTGTTAGAAAAAATATTTCAGTTATTTCTGTATGTATTTAATCTACTATCACAATTTGATTCACCATGTTTTTGTGAATGCAATTTTGCAGGCAAACTAGCAGTCCTTTGCTGAGAGATTCTTTGTCTAACACCTCCTGCTGAATTAACATGAGTAATGCTTTCATGATGCCATTCTTCTGAGCCATGCTGCAAGACATCATGAAGTCCAACAGATGCATGCCGAATTCCTTGGGGCCTAAAGAACTTGAAATACACTGCAAACACATACACAAATTAATGTAGAATTATGCAGAAATGAACTAGAACTAGAAGGAAACTGATATCGGTGTATATATTCACTGTGTTCAAATGAATGGAAGAGTTATTTTGCTATCTTATTGTGTCTGTAAGTCATCTTACACTCAGATCAGGGAACATCTTTTGAAACCACTGCTCATCCACAAACTGCCGGAGGAACTCTGGCAGATAAGATGATGAGGGTGGAGAAGGCAAGGATGTGGGTTGTTTAGGTGGAGAGGTTGGGGCAAGGGGCGGTGAAGGTGGTGCAGACTTGGAGGGTGGAGTCAGAGGAGTAGGACACTTTATTGGTGGAAGGGTCTTTGGTGGCTGTGAAGTGTGAGCATGAGAGAGCAAATGAAAAAAGATCAAACAATTAAGTGGTTATATGACATCATTCCATACCTTCTTTTAAAATGCGGTTACATGTACCATTGCATGGCAAAAATATAGCCATTTCAATTGGAATCCACACAATTGGAAGTTTCAAATGAGGGCAATAAAGTTTTCCATGAAGAAAAAAAAAAACATTCCATTCATGTTTAAGCTGGTCGCAGGAATTCAGCATTCTCACCAACAGAAAGCTGCTTGGTTTGAAAGTAACTTCTGTGCAAGTTTTGCTTTAATAGCTATGCTAATGACAATGGACAATGTCTTATTTGCCTGCAAAATTGTGTAACCGCAATTTTATGCAAAACAGTCAGCAGCAGTAAACTCTACACACAGTCAACCACTATATGAGTTTTGTTATTTTACTCAAGAATGCATGTGACTAGAATTCATATTAAAAAAACACAAAAACATCCTAACAGGGTGTATGAGTTTCTCTGTTGCTGGTGTGGGTGGAAGAGGGCTCTTCTGTGTAGATGGAGTCTCTGTGATGGGCGAGGGTGGTACAGGAGTGAGTAAAGGTGGGGCAAGGGGTGGTGAAGGTGGTGCAGACTCGGAGGGTGGAGTCAGAAGGGGTGTAGGATGCTTTATTGTTGGGAGGGGCTTTGGTGGCTGTGAAGAGTGAGCATGCAAGATTACATTTAAAAAAGAACAAGCAATTAAGTGGTTATGTGACATTATTCCATATCTTTCTTAAAGTGTGGTTACATTTATTGTTGCACGGCAAAATCCAGTCATTTCAATTGTAATCCGCACAATTGGACCTTTCAAATGAGAGTGAAAAAGTTCCCAATGCAGATTTCGCTCATGTTTGAGTTGGCCACACAAATTCGCCATGCTCAACAACAAAAAGCTGCTGGTTTGAAAGTGACTTTTGAGTGAGTTTTGCTTCATACATTAGTATGCTATTGACAATGGACAATGTCTCATTTGCCTGCAAAATTTTACTGATGTAACCACACTTTTAGATAAAAACGTCAGCAGCAGTAAACTAAAGCACGCAAACACTATATGAGTTCTGTTATTTTACTCAAGGTCGCATGTGACTAGAATTCATATAAAAACACAAAAACATCCTAACAGGGTATCTTTTTTCTCTGAGTTTATCTGCTGCTGGTGTGGGTGGAAGAGGGCTCTTCTTTGTAAATGGAGTCTCTATGATGGATGTCGGATGTATGTCAGTCTCTTCCCTCCCCTTCTTCTCCTCATCTTCAGTACACCAGAGTTGCACTTCATCAAGTTTGATCTGCTCATGGCAAGCAAGCAAACAAACAACCCCTCCGATTATTACACTGTTATTCAATTATACACTGTGCATTCACACAAAACCAAGATTTTAAGTTGTTCAAATAAAGACATTCTTAAGATTCATAAAAATCATTCAGATCATATATTTCCCTTTTCTATGGAAGTAGTTTTTGATTATTTATTTGGAAAATATTGACTGAAAAGACACTAAAAGTGAATGGTGTTGATGAACATACCCTTATATTGGGAGGTTGCCTGTAAATTAGACGCAGGTAATTATTGAAAGCCTCTTGTTTGGTTTGTATGGTGGCTGGTTTTCTTCTTCTGCACTCAACCTCTCCTTTTTGCAGGGATTCCAGGTCTTTATGTCTTGCCATGAGTGCCTGAAAGTCCTTTAAGACAAACATATGGATGAGCTCTGACCCTCAAACACATTCTTACATATATTTGATACTTACTGAATCTTTTATCCTGTCGAGCCTTTCAGAACCATAGTTTTTAGCAATATGGCAACTCTCTGTCCTAGAGATAGGTGTTAAAAACAAAGAGTAAAAATATTGATATGTATTTATGTATGTACTTATTTGATTAGAAAGTTACCTGCATTTGTATGGAGGACCAAATTACTAATTAAATGTACCACTTTATTCTGAAATAATTAAATAATTAATTAAATAAGCCAGCAGATCATTTATGTCATCTAATCCAGATAACAGAGCATCACCAAACAACCCATTCTCTTCTACATCTGCAAATAAAAGCAGTTTTTAACTTGATCAATTCCTAACGCCATATTCATTTCCAATCAATTCCCCAATTTCCCCTTGCCACTTGCCAGACCCAGACAGACAAAAGTAATCAATCTGAAAGGATTATCCAATCAGCGCGAAGCACCGCCCACTGCCTGTTGATTGTCATTTGTGAAATGTCCTCTATTATTATGAAAAAATATTTGGGAAAATCGTGCTTTGGAAATGCATTCGTAAATGCAGCATATTATTATGAAAAACGGCTTTTTGAAAAAGCACATTTAATAATGAAAAAGTTTTAAACATAATTAAACATAATAAAACATAATTTTTAAACATAATAGTGTGTGTGGAAGAGGTAATTGTGAAATATATTAAACAATAAAATGTTGTGTTTTAATGTAATTTTACAAAATAAATAGATACATTAATAATTAATTAAATTAATTATGAAATTATACAATTAATGAATTAATTATTTCAGAATAAACTGGTACATTTAATTGTTGTTTTATTGAATTCATTATTCATTTAATTATTTCATTTTGAGTAATTTGGTCCTCCATACATTTGTGGCTCATGATTGGGATCCAGGATTTGGGTAATTCAGAGTCTGGATCACATTTCTCAGTGGGTGATAAAATGAATACATTCAAAATGAATGATTAATTTAGTTAGAACCGAATACCTCCTCTGTTCTAGAGTAAACCTAGAGTAAAGTATTTTCACTCAACCATTATTCTGTACTGTTTTTAAAATCAGTGTTTGTAAAGACATCAAGTCTAACAATGCTTCAAGGATTTGACAAAAAATTATGCTGTTTGACATTAAAGCCCCACTGTTGTTAAAATCGAGTTTTTAATGTTTATACACCTATGTGGTGTTTTTAATATGATTTATTGGTGCACTGTGTACATTTTAGTGGCATCTAGCGGTGAGGTTGTAAATTGCAACTGTTTACCGCTCACCCCTCCCTTTCGAAAAACCTAGAGAAGCAGCGGTGGCCAACACAGGACAAAAATGTCATCGTCTGGGACAGCAGAGATTAGCTAGCGCTCTGTAGAGGAGTTTGTCCGTTTGGGGCTACTGCAGAAACATGACTGCGCAAAATGACGATTTCACTGTAAGGGTACCCGTGGTGTATGTAGATAGAAATGGCTCATTCTAAGGTAATAAAAACATAACAGTTCATTATGTAAGGTCTTTATACCCCACTGAAAATATAGTAACAGTGCATCTGGAAAGTATTCACAGCGCTTCACTTTTTCCACATTTTGTTATGTTACAGCCTTATTCCAAAATTAAATTCATTATTTTCCTCAAAGAAGAACCTTTGGCACCAATTACAGCCTCAAGTCTTTCTGAGTATGACACTACAAGCTTGGCACACCTATTTTTGGGCAGTTCTTCTTCACACTTCATTCTTCTTTGCAGGACCTCTCAAGCTCCATCAGGTTGGTTGGATGGGAAGCGTTGGTGCACAGCCATTTTCAGATCTTTCCAGAAATGTTCAATCAGGTTCAAGTCTGGGCTCTGGCTGAGCCAATAAAGGACATTCACAGAATTGTCCCGTAGCCACTCCTTTGTTATCATGGCTGTGCGCATTGTCCTGTTGGAAGATGAGCCCCAGTCTGAGGTCCAGAGCACTCTGGAGCAGGTTTTCATCAAGGATGTCTCTGTACATTGCTGCATTCATCTTTCCCTCAATCCTGACTAGTCTCCCAGTTCCTGTCGCTGAAAAACATCCCCACAGCATGATGCTGCCACCACCATTTTTTACTGTAGGGAGGGTATTGGCCAGATGATGAGTGGTGCCTGGTTTCCTCCAGACATGACGCTTGCCATTCAGGCCAAAGAGTTCAATATTTGTTTCATCAGACCAGATAATTTTGTTTCTCATGGTCTGAGAGTACTTCATGTGCCTTTTGGCAAACTCCAGGCGGCTGTTTTGTGCCTTTTACTGAGGAGTGGCTTCTGTCTGGCCACTCTACCATACAGGCCTGATTGAGTGCTGCAGAGATGGTAGATCTTCTTTAAAGTTCTCCTCACTCCACAGAGAAATACTGGAGCTCTATCAGAATGACCATTGGGTTCTTGGTCACTTCCCTGACTAAGGCCCTTCTCCCCCAATCGCTCAGTTTGCCCGGAAGAGTCCTGGTGGTTCCAAACTTCTTCCATTTATGGATGATGGAGGCCACTGTGCTCATTGGGAACTTCAATGCTGCAGAGATTTTTTTGTACCCATCCCCAGATCTGTGCCTCGATACAATCCTGTCTCGGAGTCTACAGACAATTCCTTGGACTTCATGGCTTGGTTTGTGCTCTGACATGCACTGTTAACTTATTGACCTTATATAGACAGGTGTGTGCCTTTCCAAATCATGTCCGATCAACTGAATTTACCACAGGTGGACTCCAATCAAGTTGTAGAAACATCTCAAGGATGATCAGTGGAAACAGGATGCACCTGGGCTCAATTTTGAGTGTCATGTCAAAGGCTGTGAATACTTATGTACATGTGATTTTTTTTCATATTTTATTTTTAATACATTTGCAAAGATTTCAAACAAACTTATTTTACGTTGTCATTATGGGGTATTGTTTGTAGAATTTTGAGGAAAATAATTAATTGAATCCATTTTAGAACCAATTACATCGGTTGCCTAGCAACCCCCCCCAAAAAAACACATCACACTGCTCTTTTCTAAATTAAAAAATGTCAACCAAAAAAAGTCTGTGCAATGTGCCTCGAGTTTTAAGGGATAAAATTATTGATTACAGGGGGACTTTAAGCTGTTTGATAGTTATAGCTTAAGCATAGTTTAAGCTGTACTTGCGTCCTGCAGTCGGGAGGAAGTAGCTGTGTGTGGGGGATTCTGTAGAGGTGTCCTGCAATGCCTAATAGCAGGTCTCCACCCTCGCAATACGCCAAACACTCCGGCTCTGCATTCAGCTCAAGAATTCTGAAATTAACACAACAGATGCATAGATAATCAAAGCTTTAATTTTTATTTTACATAATACACAAAAAAAAAAAAAGTAGCACCTGTCCGGACCTAAGAAGGCGATTTTCCATATCCCAGATTCGTACAGTCCCATCCTTACTGCTTGAAGCAAACACACTCAGCTGATAACACGCACAGAGCCCTGGGGACACATAAGCAGACTGTCTATTTTCCTAAAAAGGTCAGGATGTGGTATACGTTGATTAATAAACCGACATGAATCTCATGAAATCTGTCTGGATCATATATAATCCTAAAATTATGTGGGGAATCGTTTTTTTATACAATTATTTTATTCAATTAAAAAAGAAAAATTGGAAAACTAGCCTATTGAGTAGGTTTTCTCGTTTTTGTTTGAGTGACAATATAAGATTTATTTTTGTAATATTAGAGATCTCTACAAAAATGGTTCTCGAACAGGGGGCTGGGACCCACTAGGGGCCCAAACATCCAAGGGTGTGTAAAATGCCTTAAAATATGGCAAAACAAGTTTTAAACTGGCTAAAACCAAACAGATGTCTTATTTTAATTAGTTCTCTGTCATTTTTTGTAATAACCAGGGTACCCAGGTCTTGGGATAATTTCTAGTTATGACAATCTCTAAAATAATTTATTGGGCAGAAATAGTTTTTTTGTGAATAAAAAAAGAAGAAGATAAAAACAAATCCATAATCACAAACCCCTGAAACGTCATGTAAATTAATTGGTCATAAAAAGTGTGATCCCTGAAACCTGGAATTATGGGAATTAATTTGATTATTTGTAAAAGATTACAACTTTTACCATATTACCACTCCTAGTTTCTGTAAATAAAAAAGTTTAAAAACAAGCAGCTTTGTCATTACAGCAGAAATACTGTATGTTAGCCTTCAGATATTGTCTTTGACAGTTTAGAGGCCTTAGAATCAAAAAGGTAGAGAACCACTACTCTAGAAGGTCTAGAAGGTGATCTGAGGGTTGATCTGATTCACTTGAATTATGGCACCTTGTAGGTAGATTCAGTCTCCAACCTGTAATTTTGTTGTGATGCTCTTCATTGGGTTGCTGATCAGATCGGCTTTGGCTCTCTAAACTGTATTGCACCAGGCTATACGTGTCGTTCTCTGGATCTTGTAAAGCGAGGGTGAGTTGGGTTCCCATCAGTGCCAACAAAATAGGAGGCAGATCACACAACATGCTGAAATGGAGACTCAAACACTGCTGAGCACATGGGAACACACGCCAAACCACAAGAGATTTATCTTCACCTACAATATAAAGCCATCAAGATTATCATCAGTCAATCAGTGAATGCGAACAATCAATGTGATGATGTACTAAGTAGAGTGTGTGAAGTGTGTGTGCACCTGCAGTCAATAGGTAGCCACTGTTGGGGTGTGCCTGCATGCTGCTGATGTTTTGGTTGTTGTGAGCAGAAGTTCTAAATTGGACTTTGCCCGAAAGCATATTGAGCACAGACACACAACCACCACAATGGCCCAGTATAACCAGAAACCTATGAGACACACACACACACACACACACACACACACACACACACACACACACACACACAAAACGAGACAAACCTGTAAAAATGACAATGCACATCATGTTTATCTTATTAACATTTCAGGCATTTCATTATCATTATGAAATACTGTATTACAATTTGAGCAATATCAGACTCAAGTCACACAATCTCAAGAGACAATTTAGATGCTTCAGGAAATGCACGCAAATGCTACTAACCACAATAAAAAACATAGATTATGTTCTTGCACTGATATAACTAGGTTGAATATTGGTGAAGTCTGACACTTGTCAAAATTTTACATTTACAAATTTTGATCCTGCTATATAACATTTACATTATACCTGTAATGAAAGCTTAAGAAATAGAGTAAGAAGTTATTAATATTAAGAGGAAGCACTCTTATGCCTCTTATGACCAATTGACATTAAGTGATCTTTTAATGTTTAACTTAAACTTTACCTCAGATTTCTGAGGTTGTGAATTGAGTTCTACCACGCTCCTCGATGTGACATCATCAACTTAGGAACCACAAAAGCTTAACTGTTTACATCCCAAAAGACAAACAGCTTATTTTCCAAAGACAAATTTAGTGATGATTTTTTTTTAACCATTTATGGAAGTTCATTTGTATATAGTACTAGGGATCAAGCTTAACAGTCCCACTTTACCCAGATTCAGCATTTGAATGAATGGATCAACAAATATCTGCAGCACAAAAACATACACTCTACCACAAATACAAACCTGTTTTTTGCATCATGTAGGGGTTTTATCTTTTTTGGCATCTGTGCTCTCTGCCTCTGTAAGGATCTCCATTCTTCCTGTCCACTTTGTGTATCTGTAACGTCATTGTATAACACCATGCAGCACACTGTGCCTATATTTGCCTCCACCTGCCCACCTGACCAGTCCCAATGCTCTATCCCATGCCACTCATCCAGTATTGTTACTGGACTGGTCAAAGTACTGGCAATAGATACCACCCCGTCCTCAGTCAGGACCAATAGGCGTTCCTTAGGCACACAGTAATCAGCACACCTTACTCTTCCATTGGCTTTGAATCTAGTGAGCACTGCACCTGTATCTGCCACAACAACGGTGACATCGCTGTTTCCATGGATACAAACTACACAGGATCGGAAGGAAGGGAGGCTTGGTGGGGTCAAGATTTGATGGACACGACCTCCCAGGAATCCGTCCAGTCTGCAATGTAGATAGTAGAGGCAGTTGAAGGTCCAGAAGTCTACACTGTTGGTGGAGTATGAGAAGAAGGTGCCAGCACTGTCTGGGCCTCCCATGAGTAGAGGAGGTGAGCACCCGTTAGGAATGGATAAAGTCTGGACCTCGTCTCCAACTTCAAGCCTCCAGCATCTCAAAGTACCATCAAGAGAAGATGACAACAACAGGCCAGAGATAGGACACAGAACTAGGGAATTAACCAGAGCTGTAAAAAGGACACAAAACACATGAGAGAAGTACAGTCTACTGTCAGTGAAGACTTGATCCAAAGGTCTAAAATGCTGCTAATTTATATTGTTCCCAGCTAACAAAAACATGTTCTAAAAGCAGTCTGTCAATGTTCTCATTAAGTTATGAAAACATTATTTCTGAATATTTTCTTCTTGGTTATGTGAATGTTAAGGGAATATTAATTTTTTATTATTTTGCAAACTTTATGGGAATGTTACTTTAGAAGTAGTAACATTTAAAAAAACATTAACCAAACAACCGACTAAAATGTTTCAGAAAAAAAGTTCCATGACCAATATACAGATGTTTTTGTGCTAACATTTTGACGGTGCTGCAGTGGTGGTTGCAAACTCTAAAGAGACCATCTCGGTCCCGGTGCCTATACCTTGATCTCATTCCTCTGCTGGTGGCAAACACCAGGAAAGGGCTACTTCAGTGAATAGCATGGGTAATCTGAGGATAACGGTGAGGGCTTCCACCGAGACCTCCACCGAGTGCCGTACCCTCGAGGCAGGACGATTGGTTTCTCGGGACGGCACACGCTGGTTCTCAGTGCCCCGGTTCCTTTCTTCCTGATAGTGCATGAGGACTTACTAGGTCATGGGCAGCACCTTTTACTGCCAGAAACTGACCTGGTACCTCTTCCCCCTTATCACTCTCGATGGTGGGGGAAGCAGCCCTGAGGTGCAAGCAGTCCTGAGACGGGCAACCCAGAGATGGAGGGAGCAGCTCTTCGAAAGATGGTGACCGCACCACTCCTCCCCTGGAGGAGGGCCGGGTGGAGAATCTTTTGTTTTGTTTTCCTACAGCTAGCGATACCCAAATGATCAAAAAGAGCAGTTTCCTCTATCTCTGGGCCCCAAGAGGGTATGGAGAGCATACTCTCATCCTCCTCTCCTATTGCCAGCGGGCAGCAGTGGGCGGTTTGAGGATGCAACCAAGCCTTCTGTCCAGCCGTGGAACCAGGTAAGTGTTGCAATGCACACTCTGACCCCACTTCGGGCCGCCCTGGAGCCTCCCAAAGTCGTGTCCCTGCGTTCCACCTTGCTGCCCCACCGCAGGTACATCTGTGGTTTCTTTGATCCTGTTGGTACGGTTTATGGGGGCCTAGCTAGCGTTTCCCAGCCTATGCCCTGACCAAGTCGGACCATCAGACTCGGCCATGCGATTCAGTTACGTATGGACAACGTACTGTGACCATTGCGTACAACAACCGGCAAGGTGATCTACTCTCCTGTCGCATGTCGTGACTCGCCCACCATGTCCTGCTATGGAGTCAGAAGCATCTGAGGTCGCTTTGTGCAATTCACATTCTGGGGGTGCTCAATCGTGCAGCTGACAAGCTCTCACGACAGCCAGCGCATCCGGGAAAGTGGAGACTCCATCCCTAGGTGGTCCAGCTGATCTGGAGACATTTCAGAGTCGATCAGGTAAACCTGTTTACCTCTCCAGAAACGTCTAATTGCCAGCTGTTTTACTCCCTGACCAAGGTGACACTTGGCACAGGTGCACTTGCACACGGCTGGCCCAGGGGCCTATGCAAATATGCGTTTCCCACAGTAAGCCTACTTGCACAGATACTGTGCAAAGTCAGGGAGGATGAGGAGCAGGTCTTGGTAGTGGCATCCTACTGGCCCAACCGGACCTGGTTCTCAGAACTCTCCCTCCTCGCGACAGCCCCTCCCTGGCGCATTGCTCTGAGGAAGAACCTGCTTTCCCAGAGACAGGGCACCCTATGTCACCCTCATCCAGACCTCTGGAATCTCCATGTCTGGTCCGGAACATGGAGGTTCTAGTTGACCTACCTCTGTACCTCACTTCGGCATGAACACCATCTACGAGACATGCTTACGCTTTGAAGTGGAACCTGTTCGTCTAGTGGTGTTCTCTCACCAAGAAGACCCCCGGACTTGCCCGATCAGGACCGTGCTTTCCTTCCTGCAGCACAGGTTAGAGCGAAGGCTGTCTCCCTCCACCCTGAATGTATATTGGGATTTGGCTCTGGTGCTTAGAGCATTCCAGAATGTCCAGTTCGAACTGTTGAAGTCAGTGGCATTAAAAGTCCTGTCTATGAAGACGTTAATCCTGGTTGCATTGGCTTCCATTAAGAGGATAGGGGACCTGCAAGTATTTTTGTTCAACGGACCGTGCCTATAATTCGGCCGGCTGACTCTCACGTGATCCTGAAAATACTGATAATGTTCTGAGAATGTTCTCTGTTAGCTGGGTTGACATTTAATGTAATTTCAACAATGCAGTTGCAAATGTCACTCATATTTTAAAACTTTATTAACAGGGAAGTTTACTGATTTTCTGACCTGTATGTCCCACAAAGGCCATTTGAAGCTCCCAGTCTAGTCCCCACACTCGGATGGTCATATCTGATGCAGTAACTACAATATCCCTAAGGGGACAGTAGACCATCCCTGAGATTTCCCTGAAAAAAGAGAATTATTTAATAGGACTAAAGTTAAGATTTTACATAGACATCAGTTTAATTTAACCCATTTTATTGCAAATGTTTCCCAGCTAAGTAAATGCATGTATTGTACTCCTTGGACAGTCCAATGAACAAACCTTAAATGGAGGTTCTTCTTGTGCTCCATAATGCATCCCTTTGTTAGGTCCACCACAACCACAGCTTGTCCGAATGCAGCCAGTGCTCTGAGGCCATGCTGAGTCCTGCTAGGCACCAGTGCTAGATGTGTGAAAACAAGTTTCCCTAAACCCTCCACCACCCGTTTGCGACATATCAAGTGTGTAAGGCACCACACACATACATTTCCAATTCCAGCTGTGACAAGCTCATTAGAGTGCTCCAAAATCTGTGACAGACAAAAGTCTCATTAATTCACATTCAGTACAAGTTCCAATGATCCATGATTAATCAAACTGTGTCCTAATGTCTATACCAGTGGTGCTCAACCTTTTTCAATGGCCCCTCACTGTCCACGATAATATTCAAAGCCCCCCCCCCCTTAATGTACAGGAATGTGTTAAAATTTTAAATAAACAACTAAAATAATTATAAATAAAATTAAAATAATACAATTTTATAATTCCAGAAGATTAGGGATGAATTTATTTGAATTCTATAAAGACATTTCCACCAAAAAATGTAAAAAGTTTTTTTGTTGTTGTTATTTTAAAGCTTGTTTTGTCTTATTGTATTAATTTTAAACATTTAAAAGTCGTCATGAAAGTTATGGCATTTGCGTTAGTTGTGATAAAATGTAGGGTGGGGCTTTATTTAGTCATCGGAAATTGATTGGACCGTTTTTATTGGATTCGATTACGAGGGCACATGGTTAAAAAAATATATATTATGTGAACGTAAATCATTTATAATACTGCAATATTCTGTAAAAAAAAAAAAAAGAAAAAAAGAAAAGAAAAAAGAATTGATTTCATGATGTCATTAATTTTTTTTAAATCATCCCCCTAGTGGGCCCCGTCTTCCTAGTTGACAACCACTGGTCTACACCACCAATAACATTTCATTCCATTCCAAGAAAAAGTTATTCCAGGTTTAATTGTATTAACTGTGGTCTGAAAAGTTTGCTTTAAAGCCACACCTTGCACACTCTCACATCCATGGGTTCCACAGCATGAACCAGAGGATTAAGTTCTGCATCTAGTATGGCGAGAATGGCCCCAGGTCCCCAGCCGATAAGTCTGCCTGGAAGATGTGTGGAGGTGAGTCCAGCATAGTGGATGGTGAGGGGTAGGCAAAAAGACGGATCTCTAAGATGGCCATTAGGATAATAGAACTGCACATGACCACTACTGTGGAGACTAGCAAAGCCTGCGGCACCCTCACCACAGGTCATGTGACAAACAGGGTCTTTACAAGAGAGGTGGAGGACATGATGAAGGCCGTGGCTGAGGACATTCCCATGATTTATCTGAACAGAGAGGAGCGAAAGCAAAAGATGGAGTAGGTGGCAATTAAAAGTGTGGCCTGTTATTTGTGTTTAAGAATAAATAGACAAATGTGATATAGCTTACACATAAAATATTAATGTAGGCCACGTGGCAATCAAGTGATTTAAGATAAAGCAAACAAGACATTCCCTTACTTTATCCTCGCTCTTCTTCCACATTTGACAGCTTTCTTCTCCATTGCCTCGTCCAGGATATGAACTTTTTAGACCCTCCACCCCTGAGTTCTCAGTCTTAACCATATCTTCACATGTCACTTCACTGGGATGATTCAAGAACTTTTCGGCATGCATTTCTCTCGGTGTTGTTGCTAGATAAAATAATTCGATTTATGTAGCGCTAGTTTATATAATACTCAAAGAACAACAACAAGTTTTGTTTGTTCGTAACAGTTATATATAATGTGTAATTTATGGTATTTTTTTTATTAAAAATCTGTCTATTCAGCTTGCCGTTGAAGGAGCTCGGTCAGTCGGTCGTTAACAGAAAGCCTGAATAGAGCTGTTGGGCAACATAGTAACCATGGAGAAAACGACAGACGGTCAACAAATCATTGGTCATTCAATGCGTACTGTTCCTCATCAAGAGACAGTACAGGTGGAGTTTTTAAAGTCTCATTTGTCAGCATTAGTTAATGTAGGCTATTAACTAACGTTAACACGAACCAACAAGCAATTCACTTATAGTATTTATCAATCTTTGTTTATGTTAATTAATACAAATGCAGTCTTTCATTGTGTTTATGTTACTTCGGTGCATTAACTAACGTTAACAAATAAAACTTTTGATTTTAATGATGTAGTAGTAAATGTTTAAATTAACATGAACTAAGATGAATAAATGCTGTAGAAGTTTTGTTCCTTCTTAGTTCTTGTTAACTAATGAAAGCTTATTATAAAGTGTACACCCAACACTGATTAAGACACGTACTATAGCCTACGTGTGCGGAGACCCTTCCAAAAGATGACAAAGATCATAGTGAGGGTATAGTTGCTAATATAGTAAAGAAAACACAGATAGATCATAAATACAAACATAAGCAAATAACGAGAGAAACCCCAGTCTAAATATAATCGTTTTTTTTAATAAATAAATAAAAAATCCATTATTACAGTATGATCGCCTTGATAGTAAATATGCTAAATGATAAGGACCATGAATAAGAAATATATTCCTGTTTAAATGCTAATCAGTGTAAATATTAATTTGTACATATTGTAAAATAATACAAAAAAAGGACAAAGTATTTATATCCCTGAGGAACAGAAAGCTCAGTTTATGTGCATCCTTTAGCATTTGATCTAACTTTACAAAATGTTGCTCACAGCAACAAAACCATTATGTTCCAGCCAAAGTTTCAGATTTAACGAATTTTAAGCCAATAAAGTTAATTTGTTATATACGATAGTGAACAACCATTTCTCATCCTCTACAGTTCATGCTGTTATAGCCAGAATCAATGTAGCTTTGGGTACATTACTGATGTAACAAGGAAATATAATTCATGTCAGTCCATACTGTGTATGACTTTCTCTAAACTCTCTTTGTGTTTTCCTCTGTAATTTGCATATAATCGATTTAACTGGATATTAATTTGATCCTGGGCTCAGATCTCATTTCAAAAAAGCATCGTGCAAAACAGAATGAAGTTTTTGTTTGTCAGAGGCGCTAGGCACTGTAAGTGACTTCTTGAAATACTGAATCTCCACTTTTCCAGACTGCTTGGCGAGCGCAACACCAGAAAATGTGTTCTGTTTGGCTGGATCTCCGAACACTGCCATGGCTGTTACCCTGTGAAAAATAGTTAGAAAACAGTTTTTAAAAAAGTGAAGTGCCTGAGGTACATGCTCTACTTCTGGAATTACACATAGAGGAATTATCTGACATATTAGCTTACTGTATAACACTAACCAAACGTATTTATATCATATTAAAAAGATCTAGGCCAGGTTTCACAAACAGGGCTTAGAATAAGCCAGCATTCGGCCTTAGTTTAATAAAGACATTTAAGTAGCTTTTATAAACATGCCTTAGAAAAAAAACATTACTGGTGTGCATCTTGAGAAGAAAACAATGGCACTGACATTTTTAGATATGCCAGTGCAAGTGCATTCAGTTAAAACAGCCTAAACAGCCTAAACATGCATTGTAGTCTGGGACTAAGCCTTGTCTGTTTGATGTCCTGTCTTTATACCGGTCATTGTGTACATTCTCAGTGATGACTGGCACGTAATCTTTCTCTGTCAGGTCCCAGATGAGAAGATCAGAGGTAGCATCCAGAACACAGAACACAGCTGGCCGCGTCTGAGACCACTGCACTGACAGAATAGGAGCGCCACTGGAACATTCAGACCACTCTATCAACGGATCTTCTCTCAGGACAGAGTGCAATCGAACTGTTCCATCACTGCAGCCAACCTAAGGAAATTAATCAAAGGGGTTAATATAATAATAAGAATTTTCAAAATTTCAGCTAGAGACTGTGAAAAACTGGGAGTAAAAGAACACTTGTTGTCTTGTTTTATCAATAATAACAGATTGACGATGAACACAGAAATACATTAATACACATACAAAGCAAATCAAGCTGCTTTTACCAAGAAAAGAGATTCTCCAAAAGGACTGAAGTCCAGTGTTGTGACCTCCACTGGTCTACAGCTATCAAACTGTGATCTGTAGAACTTTGGAAGAACTTTCAAGCTATGCCTCGTACCATGTCTAACCAGACCCTTCGACAATAAAAGAAAATAAAGAAACATTTTAAAACCAATATAAAAGTCTATGTAATGGGAAACACCACCAAACCAACTACTCACTATTTTCCACAACTTCACCCACCATGTTAGTACCAATGAAGTAATGGTTCGAGTCAGAAGGGAGGAACTTTAACTGAAGGCTTACAGGAGATCCAAATCCCATGATAATGTCTTGAGGTAATCTCTCAGTGGTCTGTAGAGAGGAGCTGTGGAGTAATTTAACTTTACCGCCAGGCCTAAGACCTACCAAGGCAGACATTATTAAAATGAGAGAGATCTAATAGATATGATTTCAGCAAAAATGATTTAATCTTTCCAAAAAATAAATGTAAACTTAGGCTTACCAAGGTCTGTTTGAGATCCAGAATAATTTCCTTTGGTCAGCTCGACCACAACCTGTCAGAGACAAAATGTACAACTTTATATAATCAAGCTCTAGTTACAATGACACAGCATCAAATGAAAGTGAGTTTCTGGGGAATAAAGTTACTGGTTAAAATCAGACATACCCAGAGAGTTAACACCCCATTTTCATCCAGAGATCCTAACTGGAATGACAGTCCCAGGGACTCTAGATTTTGCACAAGGAAATAATTAATTTCTTTTGATGATTTTCAAAATATACATAGCCATGTTTAAGATTTTTTTTAATGCTTTTGAAAGAAGTCTGTTGTTTACCAAATTTGCATTTATTTGCTCAAAATTACAAAAAAAACTATTTTGCAAACAGATATTGTGAAATTATTACAAATTATATATATATATATATATATATATAAATAAATAAATAAATATGTAATTTATTCCTGTGGTGGCAATGTTGAATTTTCAGCAGTCATTACTCTAGTATTCAGTGTCACATGATCTTTCAGAAATCAATCTAATATGCTGATTTGGTACTTATTAAAAAATCTTATTAAAGGGGTGGTAAACCACGATTTCACTTTTCAAACTTTAGCTAGCGTGTAATGTTGCTGTTTGAGCATAAACAACATCTGCAAAGTTCAAAGTTTAAAGCAAAGGGAGATATTTGCTTTTAAAGAAATCAATTTCTAAGGACTACAGCAAACGGCCGCTAGGGACTACTAGACATTCCTCCAGGGTCTCTGACATCACCAGCCCCAAAATTGGGGGGGGGGGGGGGGGGGGGGGGCTGCATTGCAGTGCGTTTAACATACAACATGTTATATGCATGTGTGTATGAGACAGAGGGGAACAGGTCGCATTTGCAGCAGATATATGCTGCCCATCATAAATCAAAGCACGAGACAGACAGGGGTCGGAGGAGAAGACCGGAAAATGTAACATAATGGACAATATTCGTCTGTATTTGCAATACACGAGCCGCGGTTCAGCAGCATGAGACAAACACTGCTAGTGTGAGAATGCACAACAGGTGCGCGCGGCTCCCGCTGCACATTTCACGGAGGAAAGCTTCCACAATCTTCGCGAGTTCAATGCAGGATTCGCACAACGGCTTGTCCTGAAAGATGGATTTAAAAACAGAAGCTGTTTACGGGCCACAACCTGTAAGTATGATTTATTTTTCGTCTATGTGTTTTCCTGTAATAGTTTGTATTGTTAATTGTACGTTGTAGCAAGGAAGTACACAGATGACAACGCTGTTTGGCTCTCCAAACCAGTTTGTTAAATGCTCATTCACACTTAACATTATCCGACAAACACCTAACGTTACAAACTGTTTTAAATCTCAACAGCGAACTTGGCATTAGTGTAAATTATTCTTTCATTAGAGCTTTTATGCATTGTTTATCTACAGGCATGCTAAACATGGTTCTGGGTTTGATTTGGATACTATAGTAAATCCAATGTTTAGTGTTCGTTCTTACATTTCCATTTACATTTATGCATTTGGCAGACGCTTTTATCCAAAGCGACTTACAGTGCCCTTATTACAGGGACAATCCCCCTGGAGCAACATGGAGTAAAGTGCCTTGCTCAAGGACACACTGGTGGTGACCACTGGGATCGAACCAGCAACCTTCTGCATATCAGTTCCCACTGGACCACCATCTCACATTCTTGCGACAGATATTTGGAAAATCGTTCTAAAAATACAAAAGTGCCATTCAGTAACGATCACTATAGATCCGCAGTCTTTACTCTTGAGGACTGAACAGGTTCTGCTCGATCATCTTCACTAAAATTGTCTGGGTCTGATTCGGGCTCAAATTGGTATGGTTTTATTGACACCATTGTTTCTAATACTACCCAAAGCACAGACTACTGGTAAAGGTAAGGGACGTGACGTTTCCGACAAACGTGCACTAGGCGGTTAGTGAATCACAACACACTGGGCCAGCTAACCAATCAGAGCCCATTGCGTTTTTTTGAGAGACTGGCTTCATAGAACCCGGAAACCATCAGACCGTTTTTACAAGGGACAGAGCAGTGTAGAATAAAGGTTAAATATAAAATATATGAAAAATAATGCAATTTTTTAAAAACGAAGCATGAACACATGTTACAGTGCACCCCACAAACACAATCAAGCCTTCAAAGAATGTGTTTTACCACCCCTTTAAAACCTTATTATTATCTATGTATCTATGTCTTATTATACACTCACCTAAAGGATTATTAGGTACACCTGTTCAATTTCTCATTAATGCAATTCTAATCAACCAATCACATGGCAGTTGCTTCAATGCATTTAGGGGTGTGGTCCTGGTCAAGACAATCTCCTGAACTCCAAACTGAATGTCAGAATGGGAAAGAAAGGTGATTTAAGCAATTTTGAGCGTGGCATGGTTGTTGGTGCCAGACGGGCCGGTCTGAGTATTTCACAATCTGCTCAGTTACTGGGATTTTCACGCACAACCATTTCTAGGGTTTACAAAGAATGGTGTGAAAAGGGAAAAACATCCAGTATGCAGCAGTCCTGTGGGCGAAAATGCCTTGTTGATGCTAGAGGTCAGAGGAGAATGGGACGACTGATTCAAGCTGATAGAAGAGCAACTTTGACTGAAATATTCACTCGTTACAACCGAGGTATGCAGCAAAGCATTTGTGAAGCCACAACACGCACAACCTTGAGGCGGATGGGCTACAACAGCAGAAGACCCCACCGGGTACCACTCATCTCCACTACAAATAGGAAAAAGAGGCTACAATTTGCACGAGCTCACAAAATTGGACAGTTGAAGACTGGAAAAATGTTGCCTGGTCTGATGAGTCTCGATTTCTGTTGAGACATTCGGATGGTAGAGTCAGAATTTGGCGTAAACAGAATGAGAACATGGATCCATCATGACTTGTTACCACTGTGCAGGCTGGTGGTGGTGGTGTAATGGTGTGGGGGATGTTTTCTTGGCACATTTTAGGCCCCTTAGTGCCAATTGGGCATCGTTTAAATGCCACAGCCTACCTGAGCATTGTTTCTGACCATGTCCATCCCTTAATGACCACCATGTACCCATCCATGCCACAAAGCTCGAATCATTTCAAATTGGTTTCTTGAACATGACAATGAGTTCACTGTACTAAAATGGCCCCCACAGTCACCAGATCTCAACCCAATAGAGCATCTTTGGGATGTGGTGGAACGGGAGCTTCGTGCCCTGGATGTGCATCCCACAAATCTCCATCAACTGCAAGATGCTATCCTATCAATATGGGCCAACATTTCTAAAGAATGCTTTCAGCACCTTGTTGAATCAATGCCACGTAGAATTAAGGCAGTTCTGAAGGCGAAAGGGGGTCAAACACAGTATTAGTATGGTGTTCCTAATAATCCTTTAGGTGAGTGTATATGTAATTTTTTGTGGAAACAGACTTTGTAGATTAAAAAGACAGCATTTATTTGAAATTGAAATCTTTTGTAACAATCTAAAGGTCTTTACGGTCACTTTTGATCAAACTAAAGCATCCTTGCTGAATGAAACTAAGATTATTTCGACAAAATCTTACTGACCCTAAACTTTTGAACTGTACTTTAGTTTACTAAAAAAAAAAAATGTATGTCAAACACATGGCTTGTATTACCTTCTATGTCTGCAGTTAACGTGCTCTTTGAATTTGTATCAGCAGTTGCCAGTACAGGTTCAACAGACACCACAGGAGAGAGATGACCCACCCCTGAAAGTACAGCATCTGCGAGCATACACAAAAAAAAAACAGGTCAGTTTAGTTAACTTTAACTATGACTTGCTCCAAATATCAATATTTTTGAATACAAGTGAAGTTAGATATAGAATAAAGATATGGTATAGATATAGATATAGTATATTTTATCTATTCTTTATTCTGACAGCACAGCAGCTGAAGCAGTGAGCATTGACTGACCCGTAGAGAAGGTCGGATAGCGCAGTGTCCACACCTCCTTGCCAACCACTAAGTTGCAGTGAGTGCCAGAATGTTCTCTGAGATCCCATACCACCACTGAACCCACTGCTGTACCAGCACACACTAACGTAACTTTACCAGGACTGAAACAACAGCACCTCACCTGAGAAGAGAAAAAGATTTTAATTGACTTTTGGGAGAGCATTTCATTTTAGAAACATCAATAATAAATTTTCATCATACCAATATGTCCTTCCCCATACCTCAGATTCATAAAGAAGAATTTTTTGGGGTCTGGACGGCTCCCAGATGTTCCACACACAGATGACAGTCTCGCTGTCAAGCCGAACAGCACTGGTTTTGGAAGAGGGAGGATGAACAGACAGAAGTGTCTGTCTCTGGACTTGAGAGAACTGCAGCAAACTCACCTGCCGACCTGCAAATAGGTAGACGCGCACATATACATGACTGAGCATCAAGGATCTCTACATTCACCACCATAACAAACACAGTTTACAGTTCATATTGATTGATTTACTATGTTAATAACTTTACAGTAATACAAATTACATTTACATTTACAAAAAACCCAGAACTAACGCTAACACATATTCCACATCAAAATCATGTATTTGAATGTATGCCTCATAATAGCTGCCATTGATCAGTAAATGTTATTTATAAAATGCTACCATGCAAAAAGGGGAGTTTGGCATTGAGTTGAATGCAGCCATCACTGAAGGACAGAGCGTCTGTTTGAGAGCGAAGTCTTCTGACAGAATGACTCTCTGCCATATTCTCCTCTATCAGAACAGCCATCACCTGACATGCAAAAAATACTCAAATAAATAAACTAGTACTTCACTTAATCAGATCGATTATGGGGAATGACTGTCATGGTCCACTTGAGTTCATATGCACATATTGCTTATCTATTTCTGTGAATGAATAACGCAAGACATGAGCAAACTGATCTTTTTGAGTGCTTTTTGCACTTTTGTGGAAAAATATTTTAGATATATGCAGATCATTTTTAACTGTTAACAAATTGTTAAAAATAAACCCATAAACAATATTCTTTACCTGTGCAGCAGAGCGTAAAAAAGTAGTCAGACGTTGAGAATCAGTAGTTATTCTTGCAGTGGATTCCACCGAAGTGTCTTGAGATGCCTTAGAACCTGGTTACAGTTCAGAGAAGGAAATAATAAAAGACATAAAAGACTAGATTATTTTTTACACTTCCATTGTCGTTCGTTAATAATGACAGAGCAATTTTAAACACAATACCTCCGCACGCTGCCTTTGCTTCTGGTGGGTGTTGTGTCCATTTGTCTGTCACGTCAACTTCTTCTGTTTGTATATCTCGATCAGTGTTGTCTTCATTGCACTGCACATAAGCCTGGAGACACAAGAATCTCATGGGATTTTAAACAGGCAGAAAGATAAACAAATCGAGTTGACAGAGAAGATGTGTAAAAGTGACTTGATAAAACAAATATGGTAGATTCACTCAGCCAATTCATTTTTCCGATATTGTTCACAACATGGCCAAAAACATAGCGTGGACGTACCAACAACCAAGATTTCTAACCTGTTTTGTATTGGCTGTTCCAAAGGTCTTGATGTACATGTCATACTCATTGACAGGAGGCAGGTCCAGCAGAGAGAAGGTGATGGAGAAGTCTAAATCAATCAGACGCAGAAGTTCCTCACTGCGCTTCCTTCAATTCAAATCAAATGGCTATTGATTAATTAGTCAACAAATTATTTTAAATGTTTTGTATGTGTACATCTTATTAGATGATCTCATTAGATAGTCATTAGATTATGAAGATAGAGAACTTACTTCTGTTTCTTGGCCACTTTCTGGCTGACCTCTCGCTGCTTTGCTGATACAAAATCAATAATTTTGCCATGTGTTTGACTTCTGTTGGAGTGTCTTTCTGTGAAAACGCAACAAAACACTGATTTAGGTCTTCCTTTCCATGCTCAGCAGAAGAATGTGTGAATCGACGTGAACTATTGTTTAACTACCTCTCTGGGTGATAGATGACTCTGTGGTTGTGGGCTTTGATCTTGCAGAGTAGATTCTCTCATTTTCCTCATCAATGGCTCTCTGGATGGTTTCAATCTCTTCTCTTCTCCTGGGGCTCAGCTCCCTCTTCTTTTCGCTCACTTTATTGTCATTTTCCTCTTTCTCCTCCTCCTTATCATCCTCCTCTTCAACTACATCCTCAAAGTCTTCCTCATAATCCTAAAAAAAGCAGGAACAGCTCATCACTTACAGCCAAAAGAACAGCATAATATAATATGGAATAAGCATTAAGATTCACACCAGGGAAATATTTGTATTTAAGTTAACTTGTATTCATCATATATTCACTGAAATCGTTGTTTTTCTTTCAAGAATTCATGTCAAAATGACAATGTGTTCACCATTCATAGTACTGTGCACTATCCAACTTATGTATGTCATGTATGTAATGGGAGCACAGGACTTCTTCACACCTCAAAATCCTCATCATAATCATTATGATAATTGCTTGATTGTTTGTCCTTTTCTGTATCTTCATTCTCCACCTTGAAACACAAAGGCATACAATCATATTAGCTGTGGGTTTCGTCTTTTACTCAAAATGTACATAGAGTCTAGACAGTGGAAACAGCTAAAAAAGTAAAGACATGCAAAAAACCAAAACATTAGCTATTAGCTTGTAAGAAACACTGAGTTCTGAGTCTCTAAAAGGAAGTGCTTTTATATTTAGGTTGATTTAGGTAGAAATGCAGCTTCTTGTGAATGAAGACTTAATCCTGATGTGTCTCAAAAGTCAGCTTGTCAGGTCTTGTTAATGTTGTTTTTTCTTATATAACAGGCTTATTGAATTTCTACTATAATTGATAATTTGCATTATATTTTAAAGAGGTAAGAATCTGTGCATCTAGGTCTGGTCAGTCAGAGAAGAAACAAAGAGAGAACGATTTGATTTGATCATAAAATTCAAAAGTATTTGGCAAAATGGATTGCGTTCCAGGTTTTGTTTACAGGCCAGGTTTGACTTCAACTTAATGTACATACAGAGCTCTAGTAGTAGTTAACGAGGTAGAGAAACTAATAGAGTTAACAAGCATTGAATCCATGTTATGAACAATATAGTATTTTCATGCAGGAGTCTTATCTTGGAAAAACTTACAAGATTTATTATATTGCAATAGAAGGAGTGGCAGATCAGAAGAAAAACAGATGCACAGATGAACCATTCAAAATAAGAATTTTCAAATCGAATTTTCATTTCATGCCGTAACTGAACTTTGAACAGAAATCTTACAGGGATTTTTGGATCACTTATTTCAGCTTGAGTAGACCTCCATGTTACTTGAGGTTTTTTGGTAGGTTCCTACACACCCACACGCAAATAAAAAACATATATGCAATGGAGATTTATAACCTTACAAACCAAATGAATGTCATGAAACGTATGCATTCAATTTAATTGACAACCTCTTTTTGTTTTTACCTCTTTGTCTCTATTTATCCTTTCATTCATGTCATGTCCTGATGAATCTTTTTGTTTCAGCTCTCTTTCACTCCTTCCACTCTTGGAGTCTGAAGCCTCCTTGTGCCTTCTTTCACGCCTTCTGTCTCTCTCTTCCCTCTCCCTGGTCCTTTCCCTATCCCCATCTTGGTGATGCTGTTCAACTTCTTGAGAGTGACTTTTGTTTTTCACCTGTTGACCACAACAACTTTAGTGAATGAATATTTTAATATTTTCAGTGTGGCTAAATCAAGTCAGTGGACTAGCCACAATGTTTTAATATTCTTCCATAATATAAGTACAGTCAGATGTACACTACCAGTCAAAGTTTGAAATAATCAACAACAACAAAAAAATTGTTTTTAGAAATTTTGCTCAACCAAGGCTGAAAAAATAAGGTAAAAACAGTAATATGGTAACATTATATAAAAAAATATTTTTATAATATTTATAATAATACAATATTTGTAACTATTTTAATAATTTATTTTCAAAAATAATGACTGCTAAAATTCAGCTATTGTGTGTGTTTGTGTGTGTGTGTATGCATGTTATATATATATTATATATATATATATATATATATATATATATATATATATATATATATATATATCAGTTCTATTAATCTATTAATCATAATTATTCAAAAACCTTTTGACTGGTAATGGACATTATAATTATATTATCAGCACAATATCTCGTTCATAAATAGCAACAATCTTATACATGGCTTTCTTTATCCCTTCTTTTCTTCTCTCTATCTTCTCGATCTCTTCTGTGTTCTAAAATAAAAGAGAACATTAATAATATCATATTAAATTTGTGATTTTCTACCAAGTTCAAATTTACATAAAAAAAAACAAATAAAAAAAACCTTTTAAAATCTCTAGGCACAAACTGTTCTTACCTCTTTCTTTGTGTCCAGAGCTGTCTTTATCACTGTATTTCTCTCCCCTTTGCCCATCTTTCTGTTTTTCCTCATACTCATGTCGATTCCGTTCAGTTTCTCTTGCTCTGTGTCTTTCTCTTCTCTCTCGTTCTTTTTCTTTGTCTATCTCCTTCTCTTCTTTTCCTCCCGTTCTCTCCTCTTTCCTTCTATCCGTTTCACCTTTTCGCTCTCTATCTCTCTCAGCCCTCCTTCTATCTATTTCTCTTTCCCTGTCCCGTTGTTTGTACCTATAAATGTCCCTGTCTTTATCTCTATCCCTCCGTCTTTCACCGTTTTCCTTCTCACCTCGATTATGTCTTTTTTCTTCTTCACCTCCATCTCTGTGTCTGTTATAATCTAATGCCTTATCTTGCTCTCTCCTTCTCTCTTTATATTTATCCTCCCTGACATCTTCCCTCTTGATATCCTGGTTTCTGTCCCTGTCTGGGTCTCTGTGTTTACTCTCCTCTCTTGTGCTTTCTCCACGTCTCTGTTTTTCTCTCTCTCTCTTCGCATCTCGATCAGGGTCTCTGTGTCGCCGATCCAGAGATTCTCCATCCCTGTGTTTCCTGTGCTCCTCTTCTCGTTTGGTTCTTCTTCTGCTCTCCTCATTTTGAGTCTGGCAACACAATTACATTTTTACAGGTTGTGCTTTTAAACCTTCTCTTTTTCTTACACACAAACAAACTGCAGATTACCTGAATGTGCACTTTTAAGTCATCAGACCTCCAAGTATCTTCTTTTGTTATTAGCTTATGAGAGGACAAGGAAAATGGACATTAAATGTGTTAAAATTGTGCAGAATGGCTTGATTACCTAATATAACTAACAACATACTGCTTAACTTACAAGTTGACTCTTTATATGCCAAGTGTTTAAATGATGAAGTAAACAGATGTACAGACTTAACTTTGGTGGGTAACGTTAAGCAGTTTTATTTGGCTATCGATGAGTGGCTAATCGTACTGTTCAGCTTTAAAATCTTCACGAAGAAAAAACAATCGCTGCACACCAGCTGCTCCATACGGGATACAGAAGAAGTGTTGCTTTACCTTCGCAGGGTACATCACTTTAGAGATCCACTCCTCAGTTCTTCTTTTCAATCCAGCAATCACAAGTTTGTGTTGACAGCGTCCACCGCCATACCGCTATACGGCTACAGCGAATGCGCAGTTTAATGCTACTATGGTAACCTTGGTTTCAACAGACTATTAAATCGAGCAACGAGCAATCGCTCGATACCATAGACAGTAAGCTCAATACCAACCAAGCGGCAACCTCCCTCCCTCCCTTTTTGTCTATACCAATGTTACCCTGGCAACACTGGTCGAATTTTGATAATAATCGAAAAGAATCGAACCAATAAAATGCGACATAACTCACATTATATAAAACAAGACTCAAACACTGTCCATGTCTAAAGTCACCAACTTTTTAAGACAAAGCTTTGACTATGCATGTTTCCTTGTCTATAGTTAATGCTGCATTCTTGTTAAGATAAACTAGTATATGTGGATGTAGAGTTCTTTGTTTAAAGTCGTCCGAACTGAGCTGAAGACGACACGAATAAAACAAAGGCTATAATAACTAGACACGCAGTCGACACTTTTTGACATAAACTATCCATCTGAACTAACAGCTTCTTGTTATTGACACAAGGGACACACTAAATAAATAAATAATAATATTAAAATAAATAAGTCAATAAATAAATTAGATTAAAATAAATGAATACAATTTGTATTAAAATAAAGATAAAATAAATGATTAAATGTATTAAATTAGATTAAAAAAAATACAAATATGCATATAAATAAATAATAGAATACAATTAAATACATTTTTAAAGGCGTTTATAAAAGATAGATGCATTTTAAATGTAAGGATGGGGTCCCTGATAATATTTGGGGGCTCAGTGGCATCTAAATGATCGATTTTACTATTTTAATTAGCCGTTAACAGTTGGGCATCGCTTCGCTGTCGACGCCTCATATTGTTTGTGTTTATTCAGTTGCTTAGATCAGGGTGGCGATTTTGCGCTGCTCGCGACACTGACCTCTCGAGACCCGCTGTGTGAGTGCGCGTGCGTGTGTGAAGCGCTCAGCTGTCTGTCAAAACAGCACGCGCTTCTTCACAACACACAGCCGACGACACACACAAGCACACGCGCGCACAGTCGCTGCGACAACCGAGTTAGGTCTTTAGTAATGCACCGCTAGATATGTTTTTAAAATTAAAGCAATGCGAACCAGTATCCGCGTCAAAATGGACTGGTGTACGGGGGAACTAACGTGAAGACATCCTCAAATAGATTTAGCTGAGCGTTGCTCTTGAACGTGGGAGAACCGTGTGTGTGCGGGATGGTCTGGAGAAGTATCGTGTTTGCTCTCGGAGCTTTTACATTGAAGCACAATGTACACGTTTGACAGCAGTGCCTAACATTTTGTCTGCGCCGTTTGTGCTGAATATGACAGAGGACATTATGACGGCTGTGCGCGGAAATCTTTCAGCAGGTGCCTCGGGACAAAAGGATAGCGTACAAACTGCTCCGACAAACGGGGCGCTTCCTTCCTCCTCAGCGGCGGAGCTGAGCGGCGACTCCTCGTCCTGCACCAGTGAACTGACCCGCACGTGGCTGCAGTTCGCCAAGACCTTCGTCATTATCTTCCCCATATATGTCTTGGGTTATTTTGAGTTCAGCTTTAGTTGGCTTTTAATCGCACTCACAATATTTTTCTTTTGGAAGAGAAACACGAAATGTAAAAACACGAGGCTGAACAGAGCACTCTCCTTTTTTGAGCAAGAGGACACGGTTAAACAGGAGCTGGAGACAACCGAGTTACCGTCATGGGTGAGTCAAACTCTTCTTTCATTGATGACATTGGCTGTGTTTCAGGACATTATAATCCGCACACACTACCACACAAACATGGAAACTAGAGCGAATTAGTTTATTTCTATAGTTGTTATAAAACTTTCCCTCATCATAACTATCGTTTTTTAATTAAGTACTAAAGTTTCTAAGACTTTTTTTAACTAAACTTTGAAATGTTGTAGATAAACACAGTATTTTTTTTTCTTGCTTTATTTAAGCTTAAGATGTTTTGTTTGCTTTCATGTTGTGTCCACTCAGTAAACTGAGTGCTTGAAACATAAATACGTTTGCATCCCAGCTGATCCCAGACCGTCAGGCGTGTCTGTGTGAAGGTGAACAGTGCTTTGCTAGAGGATGTCAAGTGTGGATCCCAGCATGTCTCTACCATATTTCCATCTATTTTTATCCTATATAAGCATTATCTTAAACCTCTGAACATCACAGCTCTAATCTAAAGCCATGTGGTGTAGGGTTAGTAAATATATGTTATGTAATGAGATATTTGAACCTGAAGGGTTAGAGCCAAGGTCAGTCTGTGTAGTTTCAGTGGTGAACTGTAATTACCTTACCATATACAGTGAAAAACTGTAAATGGTTCAGCATTGCATATATATTGTAGCATTAAATTTTAGTTTTTGCAAGTAAAAATAGTTTTGTTTCTTCTCATTTTTGTTTTCAGTAATGTACATTATGATTTTTTGTTACATTTACTATTATGGTGGTGGTTATCAGTACATTTGAATGTAAAAAGCTGATTTTGATTGCCAAAGTAGATTGGCAATAACATTATACCACTTAATAAAATACATTGTAATTAGCTGTAAAATATACAGCCACCAGTAGGCTATGCCATCCCAAAGGCAAGTCAAGTCACTTTCATTTATATAGCGCTTTTTACAATACCGATTTTTTTTTTTTTCAAAGTAGTGAATGTGATAATACAGTTTACAGTGATAATAGGAAACTAATGCAACAAATATTGTTGTACAGCAGCTCTACTCCAGATTAAGTACGTTTTTATGCCTGAAACATTGTCACCGTATTTTGTAATGTGAATTTCTTGCAACCAGGGCTGCCAGTTTGTTTGTTTGTTTTAGTTTTTTTTTTACCATAATTTTAACTGGATATTTGTATTAATGTAGATCAAGATGGTATTGGATGATAGTGCCCCCCACCCCCTTTATTAAATGAATGGTCACTCAATACGTGATTCCCAATGATATATTCAAAACATAAATGTTTTCTCTCCCCAGTCTTTATATTTGCTTCCATGCTTGCCTGTAACCATAGGATATAGCAGTTTAATCACTGTGTTCTGCACTTATCATGTAATCATCTTGTTTCATAACATGGTCTCACAAGCGCCCAAATTCATCTCTTCATTTAGTTTTTGACTGCTCTGGAACCTTAATCGCATAACATTCTGACAGGAGGCAATTTGCCTGAAGAGATCAGATGTCTGTTGAACTGGTTTGTGCTGATAAGTTTAAAGTTGTTTTTTATTATTTTGTTTTTAAGAGAATGTTTCACAACAGTAGTGTTAGAAATTCTATGAATATCCATGCATTATTAATTTTGTTACACCACACACTGATACCAAAAAGTTTTCTTTAGAAACACTGATGACTTGTTTGTCCAGTTTCTCTCTGATTTCTAGGAAGTGTGTGATGCCTGAGGAACATTGGTTTTCCTATATCTATAACTGGTTTTCTGGAAGCGGATTGAATGCCAGGCCCTCTTAAAGGGGTAGTTCACCCAAAAATCGAATCGATGCGTCTGTAAGAAAAATATACAGGGAGTGCAGAATTATTAGGCAAATGAGTATTTTGACCACATCATCCTCGTTATGCATGTTGTCTTACTCCAAGCTGTATAGGCTGGAAAGCCTACTACCAATTAAGCATATTAGGTGATGTGCATCTCTGTAATGAGAAGGGGTGTGGTCTAATGACATCAACACCCTATATCAGGTGTGCATAATTATTAGGCAACTTCCTTTCCTTTGGCAAAATGGGTCAAAAGAAGGACTTGACAGGCTCAGAAAAGTCAAAAATAGTGAGATATATTGCAGAGGGATGCAGCAGTCTTAAAATAGCCAAGCTTCTGAAGCGTGATCATCGAACAATCAAGCGTTTCATTCAAAATAGTCAACAGGGTCGCAAGAAGCGTGTGGAAAAACCAAGGCGCAAAATAACTGCCCGTGAACTGAGAAAAGTCAAGCGTGAAGCTGCCAAGATGCCACTTGCCACCAGTTTGGCCATATTTCAGAGCTGCAACATCACTGGAGTGCCCAAAAGCACAAGGTGTGCAATACTCAGAGACATGGCCAAGGTAAGAAAGGCAGAAAGTCGACCACCACTGAACAAGACACACAAGCTGAAACGGCAAGACTGGGCCAAGAAATATCTCAAGACTGATTTTTCTAAGGTTTTATGGACTGATGAAATGAGAGTGAGACTTGATGGGCCAGATGGATGGGCCCGTGGCTGGATTGGTAAAGGGCAGAGAGCTCCAGTCCGACTCAGACGCCAGCAAGGTGGAGGTGGAGTACTGGTTTGGGCTGGTATCATCAAAGATGAGCTTGTGGGGCCTTTTCGGGTTGAGGATGGAGTCAAGCTCAACTCCCAGTCCTACTGCCAGTTTCTGGAAGACACCTTCTTCAAGCAGTGGTACAGGAAGAAGTCTGCATCCTTCAAGAAAAACATGATTTTCATGCAGGACAATGCTCCATCACACGCGTCCAAGTACTCCACAGCGTGGCTGGCAAGAAAGGGTATAAAAGAAGAAAATCTAATGATATGGCCTCCTTGTTCACCTGATCTGAACCCCATTGAGAACCTGTGGTCCATCATCAAATGTGCGATTTACAAGGAGGGAAAACAGTACACCTCTCTGAACAGTGTCTGGGAGGCTGTGGTTGCTGTTGCACGCAATGTTGATGGTGAACAGATCAAAACACTGACAGAATCCATGGATGGCAGGCTTTTGAGTGTCCTTGCAAAGAAAGGTGGCTATATTGGTCACTGATTTGTTTTTGTTTGGTTTTTGAATGTCAGAAATGTATATTTGTGAATGTTGAGATGTTATATTGGTTTCACTGGTAAAAATAAATAATTGAAATGGGTATACATTTGTTTTTTGTTAAGTTGCCTAATAATTATGCACAGTAATAGTCACCTGCACACACAGATATCCCCCTAAAATAGCTAAAACTAAAAACCACTTCCAAAAATATTCAGCTTTGATATTAATGAGTTTTTTGTGTTCATTGACAACATGGTTGTTGTTTAATTATTAATGTTGTAAAATTAATCCTCAAAAATACAACTTGCCTAATAATTCTGCACTCCCTGTACATATTTAAAACTTTATCAAGTAAACTTTCGACCGACCGTCTTCCCTGTTCAATTTATGGAAAAATTGTTGAAAGTTCCCCTGCCGATCGAAAGACTAACGCGACCAGGTCTGCTCGTCATGACGTCACGTACACATCTTGAGTTTCACTTTCAACATTCAACACTTTTCCATGGAATGCGGTCGGTCGAAAGTTTACTTGAAAAAGTTATAAATATGAATATTTTTCTTACACAAACGCGTCGATTCACTTCAGAAGGCCTTATTAACACCCCGGAGCCGCGTGGAGCACGTCTGTCTGCCAAGCTCTGATAATGTATGGAATATTATGTTAATATATAATATTCCATACATTAAAAACTATAGGCCTATAGCCTACCTTTAGAAGCACGGATGTGTGTGTCACATAGACCGGTCTGTCACCGCTGCTGCTTTAAAGGTGCCCTAGAATGATTTGAAACAACATTTTAAATTGTTCTATGGTATATACATAGAGGGTATATGGCTTATTTAAGGTCAATAATTGTCCAGCTACGGTTTTACAGGTCCATTTACAACTCTAGAAATCTTCCCCAGGATGAAATGGTCTGTTTGTGCCTTATTTGGAAGGGTCATGAATATTAATGCAGAGTTCTGCTCTGATTGGCTGTTTCACTGCGGCTCAATGATAGCAGGCAGGCACAACTTTACTAACCGTCTTGACGATGGAGAGATTAGGCATTCAACCTTATATATATCAATCAGTATATAATCATACTTCAGTTGTCAAAAATATAAATAAATAAATATCAAATTACTATCGTTTCAACTTAAATGGTGGAGGTGTTGACGTTAGCTAGAAGGATCGAGTGAGCTATGCGTAAGCAACTAAACTAACATAGTATGTTACGTATCTATGGTTGCATTTACTAATTTATGACAACACTGGCATGAAATAATATTAACCTTTGTCATTAGACATACTATTTAGTTATGTAAACCACTGGATTATCCTATTTTTACCGTATAGTATCTTGCGTTGGATATAGACAACAACAGGGATATTATCGTTAATGTTGTCTCTCTAAGAAACTTTCGATTTAATCAGAAATGGTTTAGACAGTCAAGAAGTGGATAAAATCACGTACTGCTTGCAGGAATATGGTTGGAATTGCCCCTTTCTTCAGTATCAGACGCTGAGCAAAGCCTGCTTGATATTGTCCCAGGTTTGAAAACTGTCCGTGGTGAAATGGGCTGAGCAAACGAACAACTTTGAATTAAATTGTTGCGGTATCCGATTATAAATAAACATCAACCATGCCTGTTGACATGTTTTATCTGTGGGAAGAGTATGAAACGTCTTCACATCCCCTGCACAGCCTGGAACATAACATTTGTTTCCATGATCTGCCATGTTCGCTATCCTCGCGTGATGCTTGTGATACGGCTGCGCAGTTTCGCCTGACAGTGAACATGTGCTTGCTTATGAAAATGTTGGGGGGCGTACATATTAATGATCCCATGTATTGCATCACTGTTGGTGTAACGTTGAGATTTGCCTATTTTTCCGTTGTGTTTTTCACAAATGAGATTTACATATGAAAGAGGAGGCAATGGTGTTTGAGACTCACTGTATGTGATTTACATGCACTGAACTCCTGTTATTTAACTATGGCAAGGTTAATTCAATTTTTCATTCTAGGGCACCTTTAAGTCAGACAGTCTGAGCGACTGAAATGCTTCTCATAAAGTGCGCAGTTGAAAAAAAAAAACATTAAAAAAACGAGCAAGTTTACAGGCACACTGGCACAGCGCATGTTCTCGAGACTCCGGCGCTATGGCAACAAAGCCGCTAAAACGCAATCACGCACAAATGAGCTCTTGTACTACTTATTGTGAAATTGATTTCTTTATATTTGCCATCAGTTTTCTCCACACTGCAAAATCCGTATGTGTTTATTGAACTATGTGTGGACCTATGTAAAATACGGGACAAATCGCGTCCCGTATTGGTTTGATACAGGGCGAGTCATTTTGCTTGTAAATACCATAGTAAATACGGGACGATTCCGTATTTAACGGGACGTGTGGCAAACCAATGAAAAAAATATCTTGCCTAAACACTGTCTTCCAGATTTGTTTTTAAAAGAAACATTCTTAAAGATAGGCCTATCTGTCTAGGCAGTGAGTAGAAATCCTGAGCAATCTCTAGTGACCATAGAAACATGGTTACCATGGGAACTTTCCATGTCTTTCCCACATATCATTAATACTAAACAAAATATTCAATTTTCATGTTGGAGGGACTCCAGAAGTCTAGTGCGGGTCATAGCAGCTGTAGCTGTGTCCAATGATATTTGCCCTGAAATGCTGAACTGATATGAATATGCCAGTGGGAGAGCTTGCTGAGGAAATTGGTGTGCTGTCATATATGATTCTCCGCTTTAAGCTACACCAACACTGTTTTTGGATGAAAATAAATTCAGAGTGAGTGCACTGCGGAAGGAAGTCACACACACACCCAAGATTACAATGATGTTACTTTTGTAGGACATGCAGAAAGAAGTTAGCTTTATAGGTGGCAGGTGCCAAAGACGCAGCCTCTTCTCAGGCTGAATGTATTCTCAGGTAACCTGATGTGGCTTATCTGGGATTTTCCTTTCATCTCTTGCTTATATCTTAGAAAGAAACATTTATGGTTTTGCAGCTGTGTTACCATAGTGATGAGATTCAAATGTGCCCTATACATTTGTTTTGCGTGTGTTGCATTTGTTTATAATGTAAAGTTTCAGTTTTAAGATGTGAATTTCTGGTGAATTGTTATGGTTGTGGATTTTACATACTAGTAGGTAGTTCTTTGGTCTACCAGTCCATAGAGGGACTACTATGTGCAGATCACCTTATAAATGAATGCTCTTTGTTATGTTATTAAAAAAAATTGTGGGTGAAAATTAATTTGAGATAATTAAAAAAAAAAAAAAAAAAAAAAAAAAAAAAAAAAAAAAAAAAAAAAAAAAATATATATATATATATATATATATATATATATATATATATATATATATATATACTGTATAATATATAATAGTCAATGGGGTTAAGTATTTTTAAGTCATCAACTGTCTGTGTTCAACAGAAGACATTAATACAGGTTTGGAACAACATTAGAGTGAGTAAAAACAAATTTTATGTAGGAATAACAGCTAGTGGTTGAAATGGGGACTGCAGTTTAAAGTAAAAATATAGTTTGCCACCCCCACCATCCGTTCATAGAGATTTTAGACGAGGCTTTTTAGGTCTGGTAAAATCTGCAATTTCACTCTGACTAAGTTTGTTTGCTGGCTTCCATGCTGTGTATTCTTCCCTGTCGAAATACTATTGTGTAAATTGGCAATGTGCGTATTGCACAGACCAAAACTAAAACAGACATTCCGACACG